>PVHY01003413.1:0-108497 GCA_004024945.1 Uropsilus gracilis
TGAAGATCCACAAAGAACTCACACAACTAAACAAAAGCAAAATAAAAGGCCCAATCAAAAAATGGGGAGAAGAACTAAAAAGACACTTCTCCAAAGAGGAGGTACAAATGGCCAACAGACACATGAAAAATTGTTCATTATCACTAGCAATAAGGGAAATGCAAATCAAAACCACAATGAGATACCACCTTACACCAGTGAGATAGTATTTCATCATGTTAATGTCCAGAACAAATTTTTGGGAATAGCAATTTTTTTTTTCTGGGCTAGGCAAAGGTGGTAGAGATTATCTAACTATGTATTCCTTTTTAGAAAAGAGTTCACAGATAGAATAATGGATTTCCACCCTCTTCCTGTATGTTAAGCATTCATTTAAAAGCAAATAATATATCGACTGCCTTATTTCTGCAGTTAGATTTCATAAGACCATTGTAAAAATACCTCAGATAGAGGCAGTTTTCTTTCCCAGGTCTCTGGCACTAATGTTAAGGTTGGTATCATGGGATCATGCCACTAATTTAATTTATTTTTTGCCAAATTATCTGCCATGCTAAGCTATAGAAAATTAAGGCACTTTGTAGGATAATTCCCATATAAGCCTTTGCTGAAAGGATTATAGAAGTTTGCAGTTCCGTTCATCAAGAGGAGAAATTGAAATTGGTTCCCTTCATAATTTAGTTTGTCTCAAAGTAGGTGAAAAAGAAAAGAATAAATCCTGACCCAAGGATAACAAAGCATTCCCTGGATGCTGACTGACTGTACATGTATGAGCAGACTATGATCAGAAGACCCCATTCCAGAAAAAAGATCTGCCCAGAAGAATTAGGAACTAAATTTGAAGTAGTTCTGTTTAATCACAACATTCTGCTATTTTGTGAAGAAATAAATAACTCACACCATGCCATTTTAACATCCATGTAAACAACAAATTAATCACTCCTTTTCTGTAGCATAATTTTACCTAGTATCCCAGTTTATGATGAGGCTAGATTTCTCTTCTTTTAGGCTCTTTGAAAAAAGTCTCTACATTGCCTATACTCATGGAAATTAGTTCCACATATAAGATTAAGATTACAAAGGAGAGTTTAATGCAGTGCTTAGGTTCTAGCACTAGGAATATCTTCATTTGACTTCCCAAAATATATTACTGTTTTTATTTCAGATTAATTAATTTCCCCACTTTCTTCCTTTATCAAATAAGAATTATATTATCTAAACTTTGATACTATTATGAGGAAGAAATACTAACTTAATATATAATATTTAGCTTGTTTTCAGTGTATTTTTATTTTGAAATTTTCTGGTACCCTGCAATGGCTCTGATACTTTCGATTAATATTTATCAAATCCTTAATCTTCACACCTTCCTTTCTTTAAATAAATCTTTAATTCTTTATTTTCAGAAAGAAAGTTTTTCTCATAAAGAGATTGTTACATAAAAAAAACCTGCATACACTCTCAATATTACTGTCTTTTCCCTCTTTTCATAGACTGGACTGTTCTCCTCACATGATCACATTGATAAGAATGATTCCAACACTATAGATTTTTAATTTTTGTCATTTTAAATAGAGGAATAGTCTTTTTTTTTTTACCTGAGGTCATAGCAAAAGCTCTGTAGGGTGTGGGAACAGGAAGTAAAGGGAGCAGGGAAACCAATGGAGTGAATTTATTTTTTTGGTGTTTTGGTGGTGGGTATGGGGTGGTAACATAGTTCTGAAAAGGTATAACCCAGTACCTCAATAAAAAATATTTTTAAATACAATTAATTTTTTGGAACAATAAAATTAGATATCTTACCTGCTGAGGCATCTTCTCTCAGAGGTAGTGTTTTATTGTACCAGCTGCCTACAAACTATTCTAATTAAATATATTTTCACAACAAGAGGATTGTCCAAAGAAGTCAAAATGAAAACTCCTTCAAAGACAATTTCTTTTGACTCTGACTATGGGCTTTTGTTATTGCTAAATGTAGATAAATTACTTTCGTTTTGAATTGCCTATTCAGTCTTCTTTTCTTTTTGAGATTCACTTTAGCAGTTTTTATTTCAAAAATAATTCATCTATAGCTATAATTTGCTTTGCTTCAGAAGAGATAAAGTTATTTGTTTTGAAGGTGAACACATTTAAAATACTTTTAACTGTGTCACTGAAATCAGCTACATAAAACAAAATTATTTTGCCATAATAAAGGTCAAATGGAAGATTAACACACATACACTGTTACAATACAATAATAATGTATCCTATCAATAGTAATTTTTAAATAAGGCTAAATAAAATATTCCCCCACTGAACGTTTTCACATTTATATAGGTGTATATAAAAATTAATATAGCTTAAAACATATGACTTATATGAATATTTATTTGCATAAAATTGTGGATGGGTAGATAGCTAGACAGAAATACACTAAATTTAAAATTAACCTTAGGAAGGCAACTATAAGTATTCACTAAATTCAGTTAGTCAATTACAATGGTGTATGAAATGTACTAAAAATTAGTCAAAACTCAAGTTGCAACAGTCTTGTAATAAGGAAATACATTGTACTTAGTTTCTACAATTTGAAGACTAAATAACTGTTCAGTTCATTAATACTAACTATCATTTAAAATATGTGTGAAACTTGCAAAAACAGGAACAACACATAAATCTGAAATATAAGTTAACAATTTATTGACTTTTTTAATAAAATTAAATTTGGTACATGAAGAATTACATGTGCAACTATATTAATTTCAAAGATACAAGGGGTGGGAAATATTTTGCATAGAATACTCTAACTTTACTAGCGATGTTAGAAGACACAATTTAATAGATAAGAAAAACTTAAAAATTGCCAAAGAATTGAAGCATAGATCAAGGGAGGGAGAGGAGAGTAAAACTGGGGGAAGGGAGGGTACAAGAGAAAAAGAAGGTGCATGGGTGATAAGGTGATTGGAGATTGGATTAAACAACAATGTAATATTTATATATGTTTGTGTATATATGTGCAATCAAAAAATAAATAATTTTTAAAAAGTGAGGAAAATCATGAAAAAAATAAAACTAACAAACTAAAAACAGGACTGAAGCACACACAAGGGAGCGGGAAGAGGGTAAAACCAGGGAGGGAGGAATGGGCACAAGATCAGGATGATGGCTCATAGGTGACATAATGGTAGGAAAAGCTTGGGGTACACAATGATGTATGTACATATACATGTATATGTAGCATATATGTATATGCATGTATATATAGTATATGTATGTATATATAGTATATGCATGTATATATCTATATATAGTATCTATATACATATATATGTATATATACACACACACATATATGTGCAATCAATTAGAAGTAAATAAAACCAGATATATAAATATAAGCATTTTTCAACAAAAAATAAAAAGAGAAAAAAACTTAAAACTATTTTGCTTTGAGGTTTGTTTGCTTGGAGGGTACATGTAATATTAAATTGTTAAATATATAAGTAAATTGTGACTATTTTATTCTCCCCTCTAGTCATAAAAGATGAGGGTAGAGAGGTTTCTCTTAAGGGGTGTAGAGGATGAAGGGAAGGGGAGGAGGGAGGAACACCTAAATGGAAAAAAAAAAAAAAAAAGGAATGTAAACAAATGTTATATAATAATAAAAATTAAGGATAAAAAAGGGTATTTAGCATTCATCCAATAGAATGATATGCAATAGATATGGTCTGAGGATATTTTAAAATGAGGGGAAATTTTAGTTAACATATTTTCCTTGTCTTTATCACTGAATCATTTGAATACTGTTTTTTATCACCAACAGGAAATGCAGAGACAATGAACTACTTACTAAGTTCTTCATTAACAAAGATAAACCTTAAAACCAGCCCTTGAATACTGGTCACAGACCTAGATATCCAAAGAACAAGTGGGAATAAAGCAGAGTAGACTATTATGAACTATGGGTGTATCTGAGTGGTGCGCTCTAGAGGCTACATCTGATGGGGGGATCTTATACTTAGCAAACACTAACAAAAAATATGGCACTTCAATTAAAAATAAAAGAAGCACAAGCAAGATCCAGCTCAATCTTTCTTCTTCCCTTATTCCTTCTATGAACTAATAGCATGTGGCTCAGATTTTTATTGGAAATCTTACAATATTTTAGTATTATTTCCTTTTAGAAGTATCTTTGTTTTCTCACTCACATTAGATTTTCAAACAGCAAAGACATTACATTTCTATTTCATTGGTGTATTTATGTGAATTCAGCAAAATTTATTGCACACTTAACTATATCAGGTATGGTGTTTATGGCTGATAATTTAAAAGTTAAAAAAAAAATAGAGCTTCTACCATTAAGAGCCATTATATCTAGTTGAGAACGCAGACTAGTTGTATATACATGAGTACTGTCTTGTCTTGCATATTCTATGAAGGGCAACTTGCTGACTGTGTGATAATTACGAAATAGTCTAACATGTAATTAAATAGCTCAACAAAAAACATGTTGGAAGAAAGGATATTTCTTGTGAGAAATGAGAGTCCAAATGAAGGTAAGAAAAAAATATGTGTGAAGGTTTGGTGATGATAGTAGAGCATGATCAGGAAATCCAAAAGAAATTTTATAGCCTAAGGGTAGAGTGAATTAGACTAGTGTTTGAACACTGAGCATATCATTTAGTAGGCCATAAAGAAATGCAGAATAAACATTGAAAAAACTGAGAATAATGCTTCTTGGCTGACAGATCTACAAAAAGAAGCATCAGTTTATTTGACCCTAGGTTTCTGGGACTAAGGACATCTGCAAAGGAGTTGAAGGTCTATGTTCTCACCCAGCCCAGCAATATTAACCAGCAAAGAATTTCAGTTACATGTCAGAGTGTGCTCTGTCTTGAGAGGTGAAATGTTAAAAATAACCCTGTCTGTCAGTGATTCTATTTTATTTGTTTTTCTGCTATCATACGTTGTGATAAGTAGAGAAGAATGGCACTTTGTACACAAGAGGCATTTTAGAAAACCTACTCTCTGGTTCCTTATCTCTAGCTACTTCAGATTTCAAAGGAGTCTTCTTGTCTTTTCCTATTTACTTTTATTTCACTTAAAAACTACACACAAGTACTTCCTCCCTGTCAGACACTATGTCAAATATTCAAAGGGCTAAAAGAAAAGTGAAAACACTAGAAGACCTTGTCTAAAGGATATGACAAACTCGTTAAGAGTTCCTGTCTCTTAGGGTTGTTCCCTAAATGAATGGCAGGAAGCTTGAGATGTTTTCTTGCAAGTTATCAAGTACATCTACTATCACAGATATTCCTTTGTAAGATATGTGGAGCCCAGTGTGTCTGAATATGATCTCTTTACCACTGAAGCACATATTTACTATTATAATTGAGACATCAATTCATTTTCAAAAATAAATAAATAATAGAGATGGACTATGTAAAGGCTTTTTTTCATTCTTAAAGTCTGGGTTCTGAATTCATATCTTAAATTTCTTTCTTGTGAAGCATATCATGGCTCTGCTCCACAGATTATTAAGTAAATGTCTAACCAATACAATGCAAGAATCATAATACATTTCAGACATTATGCTGCATTCCCCCAAGTGATAACATGTTGGTATTTCCTTTGCACTGACTGTGTACTCCCAGGATAGAAGCGCATGAAACATACACAATTGTCTCCCCAGGAACTTTTAACATGGCAAAATATTCCTTAATCATAGAAAAGTAACGGGTTGAAACCAGTTAGAGCCATGCATCACTTCCTAATCTAAAATGATGCCTTTCTTAATAATGTAATTTCACAGAACAATAAACAAAACAGCCATTTATTATTTTTTTTTTAATTTCATCTCAGGATGAGGTACACGGGTTTCTGATATTTGTGCAGATTTTTTAGGCAGGCTTTGAGAAAGTGTTTAAGAAAATTACAATGGAATAATAAGCAAAGAAGGGATGGGGATTTTGTCTGCCTTCAGCCTCTGGCTGACAACACAGAACAGCTGCTTTTTCTTAGAGGAAGAAACTATGAGATTGCTTTCTTCTTGTTTTCATTTTCCAAAAGTAGGTTATTTTCATGTCTAATCAATTCCCTGGTTCATCAGAATGGTTAATTGCTGAGAAAGTCATCTTATCAAATAACTGGACCTTAACTATTTGGCAATGCAGTGGGGTTTCCAGTCATCAACCTCAATTGACTAAAAAATGGATGATTTATTCAGCTTCAGTCAGAGTAGTGAGACTATTATAAAGCTAGATTCTACTTTTCATCAGGGTCATGGTAAACTCAAATGTAGTTACTACTGGTTATAGTAGAAGGAACAAAAATGGTAGAATCAGACAAGGTTTAATGAATGACTTTTGACAGCCTACTTGATTTTTTCAATGATGGTTCCTCATCTGTATAATAATGAAATTAATGTGTACTGCACATATGAAAAATGCAAAATTGCATTTAGTAGTAAACTATCATCACATCACATTTCTGTTCTGTTACCCTTGCCATCAAAAGGCAAACCTAACATACAAACAGGCAGACAGAGAGAAAGGGGGTTACTTACTGACTTTAACTATGTTTAATTTGTTGAGTAAGTTTGGATGAAAATAAAACGTACTGTTTACTTACATACTTTCTTGACAACAGTATCAAATAAGTAAAAAATGAAAACAGTGCAATTCTAATAAATCATCTTAACAGTTCTTTAAAGCTTTAATATATATTTAATATTTCCATCTATTTAAAGAATAATTGACAAAAATTAAGAAACCTCTGCTATTATCCTACTCCACAAGCTTGCAAACACAATGAAAAAGCACTGTGCATTAAGAATATTTTACATGCCCTGAATTTTCTTCTTCCTAAAACCTTACAGCAGATTTAAGTATTAGATCAAAGTGTAATAGCCTATTAATAAGATAAAGCCCCTTTTCTCCATGTTATGGTCTGAGGATGCTATATTAGTCCTTGGGTTATGGATAAGATGAAAACATTGCATCAAGAAATATCATTCTTTTTGGTGTTTAGGCCTACCTCCTCTGACCTGTCCTTTAAATAAGTGGCAAGAAACAGAAAATATGGTGCAGAACTGACACCAAATAAGGGTGGTCAACAGTACAGCCTCCCCTGTCTTTTTCAGTTGAGAGCACCTAATGCTAGAAATTTGCAATAATCCAAGGAATCCTTTCGCTTTGAGAAGAAACTGACTGGTAAAAACTCTTGAAGTTCTCATATACAAAATAGTTAATTGCTATTCCCAGTACCACTAAAGTATTTCCATTTTTTTCATTTCTTAGTTCTTTTTTTTTGTGCCTTTTTTAATTCAAATATTCTGCCAACAGTGTCCACTAGGACAAGTATTTATACATTTAATTTGAGAAGTGGAAACTAGAAAGATTTAGATGAGAATAGTACAGAAAGGGTGTGAAAAGATTTGCAGTTCAGTTCAACAAATATGTATTCAATCAGTAATTTTTGCAGTCTCCTGACAAACCTACAAAGTTATATTTTCAAATTTCTAATATTGAGTTAGAAATGCATGTTGAGAAACTGTTAGAAAGTATGCTGAGTAAGCAATCCTGTAGATGGTGAGAGGTGGTCTTCTACAATGCCTGTAGTTGTGTTTGTGGGGAGTGTTTTGTGGCATAGGAACTATCCAGATATTCTGGATAGTTCATTGGGGCATTCTAAAAAGATGTCATGCATATAAGTATGCTTCATCCCTATGCTGATTCACTGATAGCTGCTGTCTGGAGCAGTTTAAAAAGTCTCTGAGGTTACTTGCAGGCTTGACAGAAGTGGACCTTGATCAGTGTCAACCATGTGAATGATATGGGAGAAAGGCATCAACCTTGTTTTCAATTTACCACATTAGGTCTCACAGGGTATAATTCAAGCTTAACAGAATGGCATACAAGAAACATATTCCATATAGCCTATGTTCCAGCAGAGGTCACAAGAATGACAAAGCACCTACAGTTTAGCAGATTGCGTAGTCATTAACATCTCTGAGCTTCTGTTCAAACAACTCCCTTTTCCCAAAATAATTTACCTCTCATATCTGTAGCATTCGCCTAGAGTTTCTTTCAAATTTGAACAGAAAATACTTCTGTGTCACACACTGGTCCATGCACCACTGGACAGGGAAGCTGAGGGAGGAAGCGCCCCAGGTGAGGGGGTAGATTCAGGGTTCACCAGAAAAGCCCAGCATACCAGCACTCAAACTCAGCATGACAAAAATACACAGAGTTACGAGAAGAGGTATACAATTATAAAAGAGAATGCATTAATAAGAGTAACATGACTGATGAACAAAAGGATAAAACTGAATCCCTAAGAAAGGAGCAGAAAGAGATCCAGGATATAAAATGAATAATAGAGGATCTCAAAATGCAGAAAAAAGCCAAGAAAACTGATTAGATGACACAGAAAAACAGATCAGTAATCTCAAAGACACTGAAATAAAAAGGACCACAAAGAAAAAAGAAAGGGGACATAAAAGTAAGACAGAAGATAAACTCAGATCTATCAGCTACTGCAAGGGAAGGAAATAAAGAATAATTGAAATCCCAGAAGGAGAAGAAAGAGTTATGGGGACTGAAAAGTTATTTACGGAATAATGGAGAACTCCCTAAACCTGAAGACGGAAGTGAAAATAGACATACAGGAAGCCAGAAGCATACCAATCTATCTTAATGAAAAGAAAACCACAGCAAGACACATCATTGCAAAACTACCTAGAGCCCAAGATAAAGAAAGAATAATGAAACTGACTACAGAAAGAAAACAGATAACATACAAATGAACACCTATTAGGTTGACTTCATATTTCTCTGAGGAGACACTTAAAGCAAAGGGAGACTAGAGCCACTTATTCAAAAAACTACACGACAAAAAAAATGCTAGCCAAGAATACTCTATTTTGCAAAGATCTCCTTCCTCTAGAAAGGAAAAAATTGGAAACTCCTCAGACATGAAACATCTTCAGAAAGTCACAATTACTAAACCTTTACCCCAAGAAATCTTACAAGAAGCTTTAAGATCAAAACCAATAGAAGAATAAATTAGAAGAACAAAAACTGGGAAACAAACAGAATTTCAAAATGATCACCAAAATGCCATTGTCAGACTCTCAAGTAACAGTAATCACTCTAAATGTTAATGGTCTAAAATCAGCAATTAAAAGATACAGAGTGGCACACTTGATCAGAAAACAACCCAAATTTCTGCTGCCTCCAGGAAATACATTTGAACTCTAAAAACAAGCACAGACTGAAAGTAAAGGGCTGGCAAACAATCCTAGAAGCAAATGTCCAATAAAAGAAGGCTGGGATAGCCATCCTTATAACAGATAAAACAAATTGCAAACTAAAAACTTGTAGCAAAGTACAGGAAGGGTGATACTTAATGATAAAAGAAATCATAATATTAACATATTCACTAAAAGAGGGTGGACCAAAATTCATTAGACAATTACTAGAAGCGCTGAAAGCAGACATTGTTGATAATACGTATGTAGTAGGAAACATTAACATTCCACTCTCACCAAAGGATGACTCAACAAGACAGAAACTACACAAGGGCACAAGTGTTCTAAATGAAGATCTAAACCACTTGAACCTAATAGATATCAATAGGACACTGTACCCCGAAGGAAAATCTTTTTCAATGCACACAGATCATTCTCCAAAATTGACCATATATTAGGCCATAAGACAAACAATAATACACAAAGATTAAAACAATAGCAACTTTTTTCTCTGACTATAAAGGCATCAAACTAGAAACCCACAACAACAGCAACAGCAACAAAAAAGCAAGAATATAGTCTCACTACAAGAAAACTGAACAACATGCTACTAAGAGACCACTGGGTCAAAGAAGAAATTCATGTTATCACAAATGCATCATGTGTCTTTTGGATTGCTGTGTAATATTCCACTGTGCAAATATATCACAACTTTTTCAACTATTTTTCAATTTTGGGAAATTTGTGTTGTGTCCATATCCTGAATATTGTAAATAGTGTAAGAGTTAACATCCTAGTACAGGTGTCCTTTTAAATTAGTGTTTGGTATCCTTTGGGTAGATTCCCAGTAGTGGAATTGCTAGATCAAATGGTAGTTCCGTTTTCAATAGTTTGAGGGTCCTTCATACAGATTTCCATAGTGGCTGGACCAACTAGCTTTCCCACCAACAGTGTAAAATTGTTCCTTTTTTTAATCCACATCCATGTCAGCACTTGTAGTTACCCCCCCCCCTTTTTTTTTTAATGGGTCATTCTTATGTATAAGATGGTATTTCATTGTGGTTTTGATTTGCATTTCTTTGATTATAAGTGATTTTGAGCATTTTTTCATATGCCCACTGTCCATTTTATATTTTCTCTTGGAGAACTGTCTTTTCACCTTTCTCCCCATTTTCTTACTGGGCTTTTTGCTTATTTTTGTTAGTGAATTCTTGTGTTCTTTGATATCAGAACCTTATCACTCACAGGGGCAGCATTTTTTTTTCTCATTCAGTTGGGTGTTTCTCTGTTTTGGTTATTGTTTCTGTTGCTGTATAGAAGCTTTTCAGTTAGATGTAGTCCCAGCTGTTTATGTTTTCCTTAGTATTTATTTATTTATTTATTTATTTATTTATTTATTTATTTATTTATTTATTTATTTATTTATTTATTTATTTATTTATTTATTTATTTATTTTTGCATATGTATGTATCCTGAAAGACATTTTTGTGGTATAGGTAGTAGAATGTTTTGCCTATGTTTTCTTCTAGGTACTTTATGGTTTCAGGTCTTATGTCCAGGTCTTCTATCCTTTTAGAGTTGGTTTCTGTGTATGGTGCAAGGGAGTTTTCTACATTGATAATTTTACATGCAACAGTCCAGTTTCCCCAGCACTAATTATTGATGAGAACATGCTTTTTCTGATGCAAGTTTATTGCTACCTTGTTATAAATGAGTTGATCATACATGGGTGGCTTTATTTCTGCACATTCAATTCTGTTCCATTAGTTTTTGTTGCAGTACCATGCTGTTTTAATTATTATGGCTTTTTAATGTAATGTCTGGAGTGTAATACCTTTGTTCTCTCTTCTTTTAGTCAGGAGGGCTTTCATTATTTGAGGTTTCTTACTACTACATATGAATTTCAGTAATTTTTGTTCTATTTCTTTAAAGAATGTCATTCCAATTTTTATTGGAATTACACTGAATCTGTAGAATGCTTTTGGTAGGATGGCCATTTTGGTAATGATATTTCTTCCAGTCCATGAGCAGGGAATGTCTTTCTATTTCTTTATATCTTCTATTACTTTTAAGAATGCTTTGTAGTTTTCTTTGTAAAGGTCATTCATGTATTTTGTTAGGTTTATTCCCAGGTATTTAATTTTCATCAGTGTGAGGTTAAATGGAGTGTTTTAATTTTTTTAATTTCTTCTTCTGATTGATTTTTTGCATATAGGGAGATTACTGATTTTTGTGTTGACTTTGTGACCAGCTACCTCATTGAACTATTTTATTGCTTTAATTAGTTTTTCTGTGGATTTTTTTGGGTTTTTCATGCCATCCGCAAATAATGATAGCTTAATTTCTAATTTCCCTATTTGTATTCCTTTTATGTCTTTTTCTTGCCTTATTGCCCTAGCCAGAACTTGCAGTACCATGTTTAAAAGTAGTGATGAGAACAGGCATCCTTACCTGGTTCCAGGTATCAATGGAAATGATTCTAGTTTTCCTCACTAATAATGATGTTTACTGTGGATTTGCTTTATTATGTTGAGGTATGCTCTTTTTATCCTGAGTTTTTGAAGGGATTTAATCATGAATGGATGCTGAACTTTATCAAATGCTTTTTCTGTATCTACTGATGTGATCATATGTTTTTTTTTTTTGTTTGTTTGTTTTCTCCTTGTTGATGTGATGGATTATGTTCATTGATTTTTGTTGAATCATATCTGTGCCCCTGGAATAAATCCCACTTAGTCATGGTATATAACCCTTTTTATGCTTTGTTGGATTCAGTTTGCTACGATTTTATTTTAGAATTGTTGCATCTATGTCCATTAAGGAGACTGCAGTTTTCTTACTTTGTGCTATCTTTGTTTGTTTTTGGTATTAATATAATGCTTGCTTCATAAAATGTATTTCTCAGTGTTCCTTCTCAATTTTTTGGAAAGTTTTAGTAATACAGGGTGCTATTTTATCTTTGAATGTTTGGTACCCATTTGTGAACCCAGCAAACTATTTCATTTAATAATGGATTTCTTTACATTGACTATCAGATTAGTGATTTATTGTTGAGCAGCAATTACCTCAATTTTTTCTCACGTTTTCTGTCAGGAAGCTAACACTGGCTTAGTTGCTGCTTCTGGCTCAAGGACTCTTACTGAGTAGCAGTCAAGATGTTGATCATACTAAGATTTGATGGGGGCTGAAGGATTCAGCTTCAAGCTTACTATGTTGGCTGTCAATCCTCATATTCTTGTAGGTCATTGTTTTAATTGATCACTATACTTGATGACTTTTTCACTGGACCACTTCTCACAACATGGTGACTTGCTTATACCAGTATTAGTGACACAAGGAAGAGAAAGAAATATCAAGGCATAAGTCACAGCTTTCTCAGTAACTTAATCTTATTAGTGGCATCTCATCACAGATGTTCCACTATACTTATTAGAAGGAATCCAGGAAGTGCAACCCACAATGAAATTGAAGACATTAAATAAAATTGGTATGAATACTAAGACTTAGAAATCACTGGAGGTCATCTAACATTCTATCTATCATAAAAATGTCTCTTACCTTCCATGATTTAAAAGGTGAAAGGTTTATACAATCTGGAGAAAAATCAGAGTCCCTTATCATGACATGAAGGAAAATTAATTGCTCTATGCTACGTTGTCATCTGCCTAGTATTTGGGTGTTAAATATTGGAGAAAGGAGAAAGAGAGATAGGGGAAACAGAAGGTAAGAGTCATGACAAGTCACATTGTAAATGAAATACCTTAAACAGTTGAAAATCATCAATCTGAATTAAAGACCTTTGCTTGGAAGAAATAAACACAATTTTAATGTCTTTGCCAAAACTGAAATTACATGGAATTTGTAGCAATGTGTCCTTTGATTACAAATTTTACCAAAAAGAACTTGTAGATTAGGAACGTTGTATAGGTCTTGTTAAGAACAGCTCAAGTTAGAAATAAAAAGATAATTCATGTTCATTCTCCCAGTTCATGGAGGTTTCTTGCAGTATAATGTGTAGCTCCTCTAAAATGCCATGTGGCAGAGACACTTATATTTATGTATCAGTTTTATGTAATAAACAGAAATTCAATTATCTTAAATGGGCAATCTTAAATATTTTATCTAGAGTGAATTCTAATTTGAAGTGACTTTTCCTAAATTGTAAAATGTAAGTGTTGTCTCTTGCATCAAAAATATTTGATATGACACTTTTTTCCATTGAAATATAATTCTCACTCAAACTTTATCTTTCTTTCTTTAAACATGGAGGTGTTAGAAAAACAAAAGTAATTAAAATCCAGTCACTACTCTTAGGACTCAGTATGTGTATATCCAGAGAAGCATGTATGTACTCAGATAGCCGTACTATTAGGTGGATGTACTAAAGTGGAAAACAACCAAAGCATGTATATATATATATATATATATATATATATATATATATATATATATATATACACACATACATAGTGAATGGAATAAACAAAATACAGGACGGTTACAGGGAAAAAGTTATTTGCTCTGCATTAGAGAGTTTGGAAGATTCTATGATAGGCTATAAACCTTTAATGATTAGAGAAAAATATGCATATAATGGTTTCCTATATAATTTAAAAGAAACACAGAAGGAAAATAATTTATGAGTGAAACTTCTTGAAACTTACTACATGTTATTAAAAGTAAAATAGATTACTTGAATTGAAGTTTACTGAATTTCAACATTATTTTTCTCTTCTAATCAGTATTAATTTTATTTATAAATAACTAAGTATTTACTACTATATATACAGAGGCGCATTTTGATTGCAATTTCAAGAAAAAGAAGAATAGATGTTCAGTTTTACTTTCATAAAATAAAACTTTCCCTGTCACTTTCAGAGAAATAATTATAATTGTTCCCAGTTCAGCTTAACTTTGATTGATTTTGTAGTGATTTAAATGTTCAAACAATAAATTTATTCACATGAGCTAATTTGATTGCAGCTTTAGAACTAAAAGGGATAGCTTGAATGCTGTGGGATCTGAGTTCTATCTCCATTTCCTTTGCATTTATAGACACAGTAATCATGAAATTAAAATAGAAAAATGACTATATTAATAGTATTGTTAAGACACAAAATTGTGATGTTAATTTAATTTTGATTGATTTTCATAATATAACTTGAAGATAAGTGATGTTATGTTCAGTGTAACTATTCTTTAATTTATTATCTTCCAAATATATAAAGATTACTCACAAAATAATTATATTCAGAGAAAAAAGATGGTGTATGAAGTTTTGTTTTAATTTCTAGAGATAACTGGAGCAGGTGGGAAATAACACTATGTAACCCAATAAGAAAGTAAGTTTTTAATTCAAATTGCGTTATCTTGGAAAAAATTTGGTCTCAGGAAGACCAGACATAACTTAACCATCACTTTTAAACATTCAAAATGCTTATCATCTTCTGAGAAAGAAGCAGATTACAAAGAGGTGGATTAGGTAAGAGGTGAAATGGATAGGCGGGGAAGCACACTGCGTAAAATTAAGTAATGAAAATACATCATATGAGACGTTTGCAGACAGACTTGCAAAATTAAAAATTCCAGGGCAATCATCCCTTTCCTTCCCTCTTAGTTACTACCTTCTGAACAGACATAAATAGTAAGTTCTAGATCATTTGATATAGAGCCTAGTCTATAAAGTTGGTTTTTTTTCTTACTCATGATGGAAAGGAGTAACATACATGATACATATTTCTAAAAGTGAACATGAAATCTTCATTAGAATTTGGATCAAGCATTTGAAAAATGCTTTTTTCTTTTCTCCCTTTCACTCCCTCACTTCATCCTTCCTTCCCCTTCCCTTTTCTTCTTCCTGCCCCCCACTATTTCTCTCTTTTCTCCCTTCTTCTCTCCTTTTTTTTTAATGCTCTTTTTCTTTAAGGTATTTGGTTTCTAACTGAAGATCTTCTGTTTCAAAAATTCTCCATGCATACTTTATTTTCCTGTGCTTGCAGGTTCAAAATTATATATTCTTCAAAAGAATGAAAGTTTCTCTTAAATATATTAATATTTTTCTTTCTTCCTTCTCTAACATATCACTGGAACCTACTTTTGTTTCTACTCTTCTCCTTCATAGTTTGGTTATCCATTCTTCTTTCTCTTTCTGAAATGCTTATAGGTCTTTTCTTATATGCAAATTCTATTTATATATTGAATGCTCACATTATGTTATTTACTATAAAATAATCTAGTCATGGAGTATTCACTATAATTCACAATTTGACAGCATAGTTGAAAGTTGCTAAGAAAAAATTCTCATGACAAATAAAAAATATATGTGTAACATTTTATGATGACAGATATTAACTACATTTATTACAGAGATCATTTCATAGTATATATAAATTTCAAATCATTGTTTATAAACCTAAAACAAATATAAATTTATAAGCTAACTATACCTCAATAAAGACATTTAACAACAGAAAAATTAAGAAGTGGGAAAATAATATTCTAATCTATAAGTATTGCATTTTACTATTTTGATGCAAGTTTAGACCATTCCATGCTCTTTACCAATATAATCTGCATATTTTTGTCTTATCACACTTTCATTTTCTCATACTTTCATTCGCCTTAAAAAATAGTAAGAAATTCATCCCCATCTATAAAAGCGACCTACTTTTTTCTTGTAGCATATTTACCATTTTAGAAAAAGAAAAATTGCATGATTAGATTATTGTATATTAAATAACGCATTGTGAGCATTCAATATATAAATATAACAATAAAATCTAAAGAGTTAGGCAACGAGATCAAAGTCCATAGATCAAAATCACAAAAGGTTATACAGAGGGAAAAAAATAAAGCTATGTAAAGTAACTAATATTTATTACCCTGCTTTGTTGCAAGAAAACTAAATATGAAAAGCTGACATGCCTCTTCTTATCAAGGCAAAAATAATTGCAAAATGAGTTAACAGGTAAGACTTGCCCACAGAAGTTCTGATGATCATAAAATCTGATGCCTAGCTTACATTCCATCTTATTTCAAGATTTCTGTTAAGGACTAATAAATTTATGTGAAATAAGATGTAATGAAGCACAAACAAGCTAGATTGGTTGCAGGAATGCAGGCTTTTACATGTGTTTTTTGATCTTAATTTCTTACTCATAAAGTTATAATGTAACTACATCTTCTACTTTTGTTGATGAAACATATCTTTTCTTAGAGAGCACAGTTTTAGGCTAAGGAGGGAAACAATACAACAAAGACCAAGTAGTAATGTAGCTATGTGTGCAACAGAGTAATAAAATTAATTTAAAAGATAATACAATGAGGAAAAATTGGTTAAATCTTGGAAGAATCAATAGAGTAGTGAGCTGGCAGTGTGTGGAGTTTTGGAGGAGCTAATATTTATGATTGATTGACAGACTGGTTACAATTCTTACCAATTGTTTCATTCTAAGGATTCCCTTTGCAGTACAGAAGAGTTACCATAGTTCTTAACTTGGTGCTTTATTAAAGCTTAGTCACTCAGTTCTTAACATAATAAATAGCCCATTCTACAGTATCTCAGAAGCTTTTGAACAAATTATCAATAGAAACAACAAGGAATTGCAAGGACTTCAAACATATTTTACTTGATAAAGTCAAGACTGAAATTCATTCTACATATAATAGCAAATACTTTGGGAACCTGAAGAATATAAAAATCTTAATAAAGCTTAGCATCTGTTAAGATCTTTGGAGTCTCATAGTTTTGATTATTGACAATGGATAAAAACATATGCTGTAACACCTGGACATAGTGACTGGATCTGTCAGGACTCTGGCAAGAAGCAGACAGGACTGTCTGTTTGGGTTGATAAATAAGGAAGAATATTTATAAAGGTGTGAAAGAATTTGTAAAATAAACAAGGGCTACTGCAACAATTTTGTTTGGTAAGAGGAGCAAGTGCTCACTGCCACAAAACTTAAAGGAAAAAGTGAATAGCTGTTAAGGACCATAAAAAACATGTTTGTAGACAGGACCAACTGAGATGAGCTGCAGTTCTTATAAGGGGTAACGTCATCTTGTGAAGAACTGATAGAGAGCTAACTAGGGATTATTATCCAAAGTTTATTCTTCTCCTTTCTCATCTCTTTTTGGTGCTTTCATATTTAAATTCAGAAAGTCAAAGGTAAGGGAGCCATACATGCAGAGTTCATGTAGAGAAGGATAAGAGCTCTGAAGTCCAAACAATACGTATTTGACACAGAAGATCTTGTTGTAATTTGCTAATACAGTATAGAAACCCTCCCAAGGCAATACAAATGGATTTTTCTTCACATTATTTTTAACTGTTTAAATTATCATTGCTACCACTGGAGAGCCAGTTAACTACCACCACCATCACCACCCACCCACCACCACACACACATACTGTTCCAAATGAGCTTAATACAAAGGAAGAATTTCCTAATTAGCACCAGAAATAAGTCACTTATAAACCCCTGCCCCTTCCCTGAGAGATGGTTGTACCTGGAAAGTCTCTTCTTTTGTTAATAACCTTGATCTACATTCTTTTCATCTGTAAATACCTTAAATACATAAGCTATTGTAATATCTTCATTTTTCTACAACTCATGACTCCTTTAATAAATAATAATAAAATCTTCATTATAAACATGAAAAAAGTAAAGAGTTTTACTTTCAAAGAAGAATTATGAGTAATTTAGGAAATATGGGTAACATTATAAATTTGAAAGTGTGTTAGCTTTGGTTCCAGCAACTTAGTTTTTTTGTTTGTTTGTTTGTTTTCTTCCCTTGCCTTCTCCACCAAAGTTCTAAGGCTTTCATATGATCCCTGTCCTAATTGCTTCACTTCTGTACCTGTGGAACTCATTACCTAGCCAGTTGTTTTTATCTTCTAAACCAGCTATCACTAATAGTGAAAAGTTAATCTATAAAACTTCATGAATGTCAAATGAAGCTTATCAAAACCCAATATCTTTACCTTAAATTTCAGAAAGCCAGATATGAAAGGTAATTTAATGCATAGGTAAGTAAGAAAAAGGAAAAGATTGCACACATATCTAGTGAACGAGGATACTTATGGTAGTCATAATCATATTTATCAAACATTTATAGTTCTCCTGAGTATAGACCATCAGTGAATCTTTTGTCTATTGTTCTAAAGTATAGTCATATGTCTTATTTTGTTCACTGATATGTATCACCTTAAAGGAAAAGTTAAGGTTCAATAAAATTGTATCATAATGTTATCTCCTTTCTATTGTCAGAGGACCAAGTAATATTCCAAATAGAGGTTTCCTGATATTCTTGAAGAGATTGTAATTTAATGGATATATGCCATCATAAAGCTATACATCTAAGTTGTTTTCAGAATCTGATACTTGGTACTATTTGTTACTATATCATAAGAGAACATATTCTAATTGATAGATCTCCTGAAGACTGTTATCACTGTGTTTCTACACAGTTAAACTTTCTTTTCCTCTAAACCTTAACTGTTATTACTTGTTTTAACAGAGCAAAAATAGACTCAAGAACATGTAATCTTGTAAAATTATAAATCTGGCACATAGGAGGTTCAAAAATGTATGCAATATCAAATTGGCATAGCTGTCATTATTTTATCTTTCATAAATGAAAGAGAATGGTGTAACTTTTGTGATTATATATACATATATAAATAATTATTAGGTGTGACTTCAGTGTAACACACAAAGACATCTCTACAAGTGTGCTGCTAGAAAAAATGTCTGATGATTTCCTAGTAGAATTTGGAAATATTATATTTCTGGAAAAATAAGCCACTGGATTTAAGGCTGGAAGGTAACCTTTCTCTAATATTTTAATACTGTTATGTTCTCATGAGGTCTTCTTCTTCTTTTTTTTTTTGACTTCTCAAATCTCCTAGGGCTTTTTAAGTTAAAGTTTTGTCTTTTAGAAATAACTTAAGATGGAAATAGAAAACCCAAAACTCTGAAAATAAAAATAATTTACATTTGGATATAAAAAAATAAATGGGCATAAATATCTTAAAATACTTTTCTGTTTCAGTTATGATTGCTTTGTGGAATAGGGAGAAAAAAACAAGGATCACATTAAAATGAAATTAATCAGCTGAAACATACTACATATGCCTCAGTGATTAATAAGAATATTTCATTTCTATTAGTTATGCAAATGAGAACAAGGTATTTTAAAGTTTTCCCAGTTCACCTATTAATTCAGAATATATAAAACAGTTTGAATAAAAATGACTTAAAGGCTTATCTCAGAGTCTGTACACAACCATAGTATTATTAATGCCCTAGCCTTTTACCCATGTTATCAGTTCATCCTCCCTACCAAGAAACTTACATTTAAAACTAATTTTCAGTCAGAATAGCCCTTGCTTTAAAGAGAAGGGTGAAATCCATTCCTTTGCCAATATTTGATATGACTTTTAACCAAGGTCTTGCATCACAAAGTCTTAAACTTTAGTGACCATCAGTTTTGTCTTGGGCACTAGTTGAATATCCACATTCCCATAAGACTTAGAGAATTTGATTTAGTGGTCACAGATCAAATTCTCCACATAATTTTTGGTGTACACTGTCTACTCACCACCTGGAGAAAAACACCACCCAGCAGAGGCACCTGGACATTTTCTAAAGGCATAGTCGCTGATTTTCTCTCTTTCCATCACACACACACTCATAAACCCTTGTCTCCAGCAACAGGGAAGAAAAGAACATATTCTCCTGTATCTTAATGTTATTATTTTGCTTTTTTATTTTCCTTGATGAAGAATATTCATTTTTTATTAAGTCAGTAAACCATTTATTATTCAAGTAACTTATATTTTGAGGTTTATTACAAGCAAATGACTGTAGCAAATGTCTGTGATTCCAAAAATCAGGCTATTATAATTTATTGTGCAACTGTGCTGTCCTTTACGTCCACACATCCACGAACCCATTTCCCCTTAATTTCGTCTACTTTTTTCTATAGAGTACACACTTCAAAATTTACAGTGATTTGTTCATTTAATTATTGTTCTACAAAGATTTCTCTGCCACAGGCGCTGTCTTTGTAAGTGTATCTCTTTCTATATTAGTTGTTAAAATTCTACAGTCTCTTCCTTTTCCCAAGGATCTCTAAGATGCTTCTTGAACATACTACAAACATTTGCATTTCTACAGATTCTGAAAAGGAACCTACTGGTTGTCATGTGGTCAGCTTATTCTGCTTTTCCGTTATTTCTTCTTTAGGGACATAAGTAATACATAGTGGACTAATTTGAAAATTGTTAACAAAATATGAATAAATGACCACCCATAAATTCTACCATTAAAAAATAACAACCTCAGTTCGGCTTACATAGTTAAACACTGCAATGCTAATATAATTAAAATAATGCTAAAAATCAGTTCAATGTGCTACCTTTTACTTCTAACTTGATATTTGATGCATTCCTTTGAGCATCCCTTTGGCATAAAGTTACATGGTTCCTGTACCTTATTGTGACCACACTGAGGATTACATTAAAGTCATAACTGTAGTTCATTCTCTGTCAGCCCATCATAATTGGCATTGTTTTGATTTGCCTCTGTTGGAAGGGAAATAAACTGGAAAAACAACTATGTACACAGCAGTAGGCTTGTGATTGAGATAAAACTATGTCACCATGTGTGGTAAACTATAAACATTTAAAATAATTATACATATTTCATTACTCCCTTTGCTCCTCAATAAAGAATATATTATCCACCTGAATTACACAGAAAAAAATCTAATAATGGCAATATTCAGAGTTGTGGAATAAACATGAAATTATACGTTTCAGAATCCATTCTTAAAAAGGTAAAGTTGTATAGGAAAACAATTGCACCAGCTTCTGCCTAAAGGCAGTTATGACTTTGCAGCAATATTTGAAAGATGAACTCCTCTTATACTATACACTGTAATTACTCTTCCTGGATTTCTTTTAATCCACCAGGGAAAAGACCAGGGTCATGGGTTCTGATTTACTACTTCATACCAGAAAGAGTATTTGCTTTCAAAAAAGGAGTGATTCTACAGGATCATAGAAGGAACTGATTCTCCTTACCTAAAAAATTGGTTATATAGTACTTAAGAAGATACAACAAAATTTTAGCATTATTTTATGAGATATAATGAGATAGAGAACTATATATAAAATGTGTCAATCTATAATGAGAAGTTTTCTTTTATCAGTGAACCCTAGCATAATTTTTTTTACCTTGAATAACCTCATTATTACTTCTGTATGTTTTTAGAATGAAACACAAATAAAAGATGGCCCTATTCTGCAGCTATTATGAAGACTTACTATAAAATAATTAAAGTAGTTACACCCATCTGTTACTCCCTTTTCTTCTCAATAAAGTATCCATATGAATTACATTTGAAAAATATAGTTGTAAGAATTAAAGCATATTTGGATTCACAAAACCTGAACCTGCTCCACGGTTGATTCTTTGTTGGTCCATTTGCATATGGTCACAGATGTACAAACATCTATATGTATAGTTTCAAAGACTGTGACACTTGGCCATTTGGGGGTCAGCAGCAGAGGAATATAAAGATAAAAGCAAAATTTTGCACAAGGCCCAATTTCTTAACACATATTAGATACTTGTCCTTGGGCAACTACTTAATGACTACTCAATTGGACAAGTTTTGTTTTTTGTTTTTTATTTCTCATTTGTTCATTTGATCAGTTGCTAAGTCTTACCAATTCAATTTCCTAAACTTCTCGACTCCATTCACTTGTGTCTAATTTTTTTGTCATTATCCCTTCCAAGGCACTGCTATCTTTCTAAAACTCATCCAAAATTGCCCTAACTGATGTTCTTTCTTTCCCTTGTGCTGTTTTCTTGTTTATTCCCAGCCCAAAAAAAGTCAGCATGATCTTTCAACAGTTATTAGATTACAGTTCAATTAAAACAAACAAAATAGATAAATAAATACATTTTCTGCCTTCCCATAGTACTAAAATTCAAAATCAATAGCTGGACTGAGGAGACCATGCCTGTTCAAGTCTCCATTTTTGCTGTATCTCACTCCCCACACTGCAAATGTTCAGCTGACCTTTATTTTTCTGTAAAATGTCAGATTTCTTCCCCATCGCAGGACATTTGTAGATGTTCCTCTCTCTGCTTCAAATCATCAAACTTCACCCTGCTCACCCCACTGTCAATCTCTCCTTGGCATGTAACTCTAATTCTTTAAGACTCAGAAATCTTCGAGATTAGATCAAGTTTGCCTGTTACACAATGCCATACTCCCTCTAATGTCTTTGTGGCACTTTTAATAATTATAAGCAATTTGATTTGTTCTCTAATCAGTTGTTTAGGATTTCACTAGGGAGTTGATGGGAATTTACCTCCCACCGAAACATAAATGCAATGAGATTTAAGGGACTAAATAAAACAAGGTTATTTGTGTACAAACCACTTAAGAGCAAGTAACAACTGAATTAATGCTTGGAAATCTGAAACCTAAGGCACCCTTCTATGGCATGAGATGACAATAATAATAATAGTTTCTACTTTTTATATAAGATCATGATGAAGATTAATGAAGTCTCACTAGGAACATTGTGTTTCATAGAGTAGGCACCATAAATAGTTTATTTTTTAAATATAATTCTAATGTCTGGCAATATAAATTTACTAATTGTTTTAAGGTAGTACTAATTAAAAGTGCTGATATAGTCTTCTTTGTCAGTATTGATTAGAATATTAATACATAGATAACAATGGAAAACTATGCAAATTAACAAAGTATAAAGTGACTCATGATGCAGACTTTTAAATTACCTGATCAAGAAAATGTGTTTTGTTTTGTTTTGATTTGTTTTTAAGGTGAAAGACTGGGCAAATTGAGAAAAAGAACATACATTGAATACAGTAAGAAAGTAAAATCTCTCATCTCTCTTGCCATTTTTGAAGATAAATGAAGGAATATGGTCATATCACAATGTGCTAATTTCAACTGGTAAAAATCAGAAGGGTGTTCTCTATTTTTATCTATGTTCTGTTCATTGCCATCAATGGATTGCTTAAAGAAAAGAAGCTAAAACTGGGCACAGTGGCTCATGCCTGTAAGCTTCAGCCTATGAAGCAACTGAGGCTAGGAATCACAGTTCAAGTCCTGCCTGGGGCACATAGTGAGACCTAGTACCAAAAAAATATAGCTGGGGTGGTGGTCCCAGCTACCTGGGAAGCTAAGGCTGGGGATTGCTTGAGTCTGTAGTACCCCGAACAACATGATTCTGTGATTCCATGGGCAAAAATAGTGAGACCTAGTCTCAAAAAAAGTAGAAGGAAAAAAAAAAAAAAAAAGAAGCTAAACTTCTCTAGTGAGTCTATTGCTCAGAGTTAAGAATAAAATTGTGAAGATATTGAGACTGTTCTATTTACTGGTGGAATTCATTCAGTTCCAGAAATATCTTTAAAGGATAAAGAACAATGCTTCAAAACATTAAAATTTTGCATTAGTTTGAAAATTGTACAAATATGAAAAAAAAAAGGAAAGACATTTGGATTAATAGACGGTGGAAATCTATTAAAACTCTATAATTTTGATTGTTCATGGATGTGATTAGTAATGAAAAGCAAGTAAAAAAAAGACACCTAAAATCATCACAATGCAAACAAATTTTATTAACAGGCATATAACATGCATAGATCGTAAAGCATTTACCTACTGAATTTTAGGTTTCATTATGATCTTTTTGATAAGCTAAAATGCATGCAGAAAAGGATATTCATACAAATACATTGCATATTAACTGTATATGTCAATTTGAATCACACTACTTCATGATTGCTTCATTTGTTATAATTTTTAAAAACTATAACATATTCTAGGACAGGTATGGAAGGATGGCCTACTCAGATGGAGAGAACAATATTTAGAGCAGATTTGGGGAAAGCATGATCCTTGTCCCTAAACACCTAAAGTGAAGGCAATACCTTGAAAGTTAAGTTGGTGAGAGTCCTCTTTGTTTTTTTTTTTTTAAATTTTGAGTTTTAGACGATGTACAAATTAAAATCATATTTAAAAATCATATTTGACTGGTAATTGTATTCTGATGTGTCAAAGATTTTCTACCAAAATTTTGTACTTATAAAATTAACCTAACCCCAGACACAAAATATAATGTAATGTGATATTCCGGGTGAAATATATTATTTCAAACTGAAATAGTTTGAAAAAAATAATATCTTACATTGTCACTTAAGACATGGCCTTTTGAACTTTATTGTGCAAAACTTGGAAAGACAAATATTTAAAATTAAGGAAAGGTTTGAGTTTAATTTTAAGACCAATTACTCTTTGGGTGAGAATTTAAAACATAATGCATAATGTACCATTTTTAAAGAAATGATTAACAAACATTTTCTATTTAGTCAACATTTTCTCCAAATCTTTTATTCTCCAGCCACTAGGGGGTATGAATAAAAAGAGATTTTGCTCTCAAGAAATTAAATTTATTGGGAGAGAGATAGTCTGTAAAGAGCTAAGATATAGTACAGTGAATAAAAACATAAATAAAGTTACATTATTTAGTAGTCTATAATAGGAATTCAGTTTTTTTGTGGATTGTGAAATGATGAATGCTGGAGGAAGCACCAAGAGTGCCATTAGAACATCGAGAAATGCGATCCAATTTTTCGGTTTATCTTTTTCTTAATAGTAGCATTTCAAACAGAATCTTCTAAAATTTATAGTTCAGAAAACATTCAGATGCATTTTTAATTCAAAGATAAAACATTTTTCTCTCTTCTTTGTTTTTGAAGAGATTTGCTTAAAACATTACATAAACTACCAGGAATCTCTGAAATGAATTTTAGAAAGAAGTAAAATAGCACAATCAAATTTCTATAAAATCATATTAGATTTCTTGCTAGCACTGGAATATATTCTTTAAATGTGTGTAGCACCCTTTACTTTATTGATACTCCTTTTGCTCAAGATATTTTTAGACCTCTACTTTGGCAACCACCTTCAGAGCCCATGGCACATTATTTAAATAGTTTCCTAATTCTAATTCTGTGCTGAGTGCCAGAGTCATTAGTGTTGTTTTTCTGATGAGTGTCATTTTTTTTTCCAGACAGCTCTTCAAAACCACAGAGATATTGAATATTGATCCATACCTTTAATTTCTGCTACATCTTTGCTGTAGTCTGTTTGTATGTATTGCTGGATTGGTGAAATTAAAGGATTAGAGACTAAAATGGAGTAAGGGTTTGAAAAAACTCCTAGGGAAACATGCCAAGGATGTCAATAGAATTTAAGATCAATGTGGAGAGGCCACTGAGAACTCTATGGTGGCATGAAAGCATTTCAACAGAAACATGAGTCTTATCATTTCACTTTATTACTCTTAGATCCCTAGACTCACAAATAATGTATTTTAATGCTTAAAACACAAGATTTCTCTTTTCCTTATGCTTGGCAGTGTCTTTTGTAAAGCATTTCTAAAATTTCTTTTCAAATCTGGCACTTAATTTTAAGCAATATCTCTTATCCCCATGCACCCTCCCACCCTGGGGAAAAAATAGGCAACTCAATAAGGCACCCTCAAACAGGGAAGTCAACATTTTGACAAGGGTTGGCATAATCCCTGCAGAAAGTCTGTTAAAAAAATAAAGCAGGTGATGGAATATTTTTGGTGTTCAGTACATATATATTTTGCTTATATATATATATATATATATATATATACATATATAGATAATATATGGTAGTATATATACATATGTGTATGCACATACTGTGCATACCTTTTGATTTGAAAGTTTAAGATAAAGGCACTTGAATAAAAGAAAATGAAAGTGTGGGAAGCAATACTGCAAAAGGAATCAATTCAAAGCAGTGACTTATCACAGCTAATTCCTTTAAATAGGTTTTTGCACTTGACAGAAATCATAGAAAATGGATTTCCCCCAAAAAATAAAGGATCACAAACATTTCTGAAACGTATTTTCTCCTCTGGGACAATTTTAATACAGATGAAAGAGTTTTAAGTGAATCAGTTACAAGGGGAAAAAAATCTACTTAACCATCTTTTAGAATACAACGTGAAACATTTTCAGCACCTCTCAGCCTCCTTAGCTGAATTTCAGATAGCAACCATTAGTATTAAGAGCAAAGACTAAAGATTTCCCAAAATCATTGCTTTTATCTGCTATTTCTAGTATATCTTCAGACTACTTCACTAACTTTCTCTATTGCTTTTCCATTTACTGAAGTTTAAAATTAAATTTCTATTAGTCTTATAGGAAATTATCAATGTTTGCCAAACTGAGAAAATTGGAGTTATAGGAGTAACAAAGTGGGACAAAAAAACTTGAACATTTGAAGTGGTTCTTTATTCACCTTTTTTCATAATACAAGTATTGCATGTCTGCCATTGTATACTGGCTTATTACAGTAGTTCCATTGTTGTCCTACCTGATATACATTGTGGGCACAATTGGATACATTTTAAAATATAAATTCAAAACATTTCATAAGAAAAATGTGCCTTACAAAGTCATCTGAACAGATGCATGAATTTCTTTCTAAATGTTTGTGTGATAACAATGAGGACAAATCTATTTTCCCTCAAATGTGCTCACAAGAAAGTTCCACTCAATAGAAGAACCAACCACACAGGTTTGTTGCTAAATGACAAACTATCAAGGCAGAGATAGTCCTGTGCTCAAGTAAAGTATCCATTTAAAGTGAGGCACCAAAGGAGCAGGTGAGGGGAGGAGGATGTGAATGCTGAAGTGGATTAAAAAAGAAAATAATGGCATAACTAAAGGGTTTTAAGAAGGGACTGCACCAAGAATAATGCATTTATCATTTGAATCTTTTCTATCATAACAGTTTGGGAGGATAGGTTATATTACTTTATTGATGACAATCTATCAATTCTACTGTCCAGAGGGTGAAGACTAAATTACTATACAATATTGTGGCCTTTGTGAAATAGCTTTTATCTAGTCTGAAATCATATCTCCCACTCCTTGCATAGTATACTTCAGCAGGACTGACCTTGTCCAAGTCACATTCTGGTTAGTACTTAAACCAAATGTGGTTACAAGAGTTGACATTGCTTCTCACTTTCTTCTATACTGAGCTACTTCACCAGAATTTTCTGGGAGTCTCCCTTCTATCCCTGTTTTCTACCTTGCAAAAGCGGTAGTATTTTATTTTCTAACAGCATAATGACTTTCATGAAGATTAAGAGGAAAAAGTATTTGGAAATAGCTCCAAAATACAAATTTGGATTTTCTGAAGTCCCTTTCTGGCCATTCATTTCTCAGAGTAGAGAAAAGTGACTGTTCTCAGAATTCTGTAACTATGAAATGATTTGCACAGATTCTTTTACTCAGCTATGCATGATATAAAGTAGATGTCAATATATAGAATATTTGCTTTTCTAAAGGCTCTAATTTCAATTCAAGGAATGCCTGTAAAGAGATAAGAAATTATTTGGAACAAGGATTCTTTGGGGGAAAACTAATTCTACCAATATGTAATATCTCTGGTCTTATTATACTCATATATTCTATGAATTATCTTGTATTCATTCCTCATAGACATTTATTCAAAATACTATTAAGCTCTTTTTACTCAAAATTTTGCCTTTCCCTTAGCATTTCCTTGGTTTGGGAGTTTCAGAGCTATGGGAACAAGAACCATTTTCCTACAATCTGCAAGGAGAGAGCACTTCCCTGAAATTACTGAAGTGCTCTTAAGTAGCCACTTAAATTATAAGCAAACAGAATCTATCACAGAGCTAGTTTCAAAAGTAAAACAGTCAAGTAGCACATCATGGAAATTTATACAGCTAGGAAGTGAGGGGGAAATCTTGACCTGTCACAGTGCTAAAAAAAAAAAAAAAATAGAGTGTTTATGTGTATGACAAGCCTCTTAGATAAGCACAGATCCTTTTATCTTGCACAGAATCAGTTATCCCTCTCATTACATAGTGACATAAAAGAAAGGCTTTTCAAAGAGTCCTGAAATGCTGGCAAAGCACATGGTGAAGCTGCAAGATATTTTAATAAGATTAAATTATCCACCACGATGATAAATCCTCAATATCATCACAGAATTGTGAATAAAGTTTTAACGTGAATTCTAGTTTTAGAAATATACAACTATCTTTCCACCAGAGGGGAAAAAAAAGCAATGTTATATAGATTTTATATTGTGTCCCTTTTTTTTTTTTTTTTTTTTTTTTGGTGCCATCATAACTTTATTTGCCCCTCAAGGAAAAAGTTGCTGGGTGAACATACTTTTGATTAATAATGCAGCTCAGCTGACGCATTCTCACTGAAAAGAATTGGTCAGGCAGGACACAACAAAATGAATCTTAATGAAAATATTTTGCTAGGAAAATTACAAGTGTATAATTTTTGGTTTCTTTCAATATTGTTTAGGTTTATAGTATAGAAAGATAAAACTACTGGGAAATATGATTTAATGTGAATTTACAAATTAGCAGAATAAACTTTTAAATATTTTTTGAGGTAATATTAGTGTACAAAATCATATGTTTAGGAGTACAGATTCACACTTCTTCAGATGGATGGTACCACACTGCGCCCACCATGAAAGCACTAATGATGTGCCTCCATAGTTATTGGAAGGATTACTTTACAAGATGAAAAGCCAAATTGTTCTTTTCGCCTGAGTTCATACAATCTATCATATGTCAAATGTCTCAGGAGCAGACTATGTATCACAACTGTGCTTTTTTATTTTACTTAACTATAGGTCCCAATAATGAAACATGATAATTTCTAATTGGATTAAAACCTGTTCCAACATTCAATCTATGTTCTACTATAATCTATACCTCCCCTTAACATTAAGACATTTGTTCAAACTCAAAAATTACTATCTGATTACCTAAATTCCCTACCATTTTCATGTCCGTCTTACTTTTTTTTCCATGACAGCATAAGTTTTTTGTTCTCCCAAACAAACCTGTCTAACTTGTTATCAAATTTCCATTTTGATTTTACTCACCAACTCCCTGTTAGTTTGAATCTTTATTTCACAGCTAGAAACATTACCAAGGATTTAAGAAGTGTCGGAACTGAAACTCTTATTCCCACTGATGTTAGGATCTGAAAATCCATTTTCTGGTAATGCAAACCTGTTTCCGGCCCTCAGTCCTCCTGATACTTCTTTGATGACAACTGCTAGGCTCTTTCAATTCTTCATAAACTCTCAAATTCTCCCTCCTATTTTCAAGTGTTCCTGGGTTAACTGCCAGGTATGCCCTGGCTTGAGGGTATGTCCTGGCTATCCATATCATTGTTACTGAACCTCCCCAAAATTAGATACATTAAAGATTGGAGAAAAGTGAATGTCAAAAGAAGCTACAAAGATTCTGGAGCAAGCTCTTAGCGAGACATGGTGCCCACAGATGAATTATGATTCTGCATTTCAGAATCTCAAGGCAACACTATGTATCTATTTAATAACCAGTGAGACAGTAAAATCCTAGCACCGCCGGATATATGTTCTACCATAACATTCCCAAACATATACTACAAAATTCATATTGATTTTCAAAAATGATACTTATATTATGGGAATGGCCTAAGTAAACTTCAAAAAGCAAGCAGCATATTCTACAGTGATACTTTGTCTATGTCGTTTGATTCTGTACAAATAAGCATTTTAAAAGGCAGGAAGTAGAATAGACAACACAAACAATGTACCGCATACTTCAAATGTGATTGTTTTTCTTGATTCTTTACAAAAACTCTAGGTAGGTATTTATAAACTCATTTTACATACATGAATTTGAGTAAAGTGACTTAGCAACATGTTGATGGGTCACAAGGAAGTGTGGTTGTTGTGAAGAATAAATGGGATGGTGAGCTGAATCAATAATAATAAATACTGAGTGAGTCTTATGTACCACAAAGACCCATCTATGCTACTTCATTTAACATTTTTAAATAGGTAAAGAACATTCACTGCACATATTAGTATGGGGTAAAGAGTTTTGTTCCCCTAGGTTGATAATATTGTCTTGCTCATAGCTGCATCCTAATCACTAACCAGTGTTCCGGGTTCATAAAAGATTCTCAGGAAATAAATAAATGAATGAATAAATAAATAAACAAACAAACAAACAAATAAATAATGAATGAATGAATAAATGATTGAATGAATAAACGAATGAATAAATGAATGAATAAACGAATGAATGAATGAATGAATGAATATCTGGCAATTTTAAAAGAAACTACCTAGAAATATTCAGAGGTTAAATTTCTATAACATCATAAAAGTACTGTAATTGCTTTGTAATTCTAAATGGCAACAATGTTTGCATATTATTACCAAAGAAAATGCTGACATGAAACAACATGCCCAAATGAAACCAGAAGTAAAATTTCATTTTCAAAAAGGATAGCAAGTATCACACATCAATGCATTTTTTAAATGTAGATAGATAGATAGATAGATAGATAGATAGATAGATAGATAGATAGATAGATAGACAGATAGATAGATGAATAATTCTCTCTATATATTTTAGTGTCTAAGGGATTTACTTAAATATCACAATTTCATTTTTGTGAATTTTCTAACTAGTATACTTGAGTATCTTTTCTTTTATCCATTGTTGTTCTGTCAGAGGTTTCTTTTCATCACTCCTGTACATCTTAGCTAAAAGTCTGTCTCTTTATGAAAAGTGTTGAAAATTTGATAGTACTACCAGATGAACATATCCTTAATATAAAAACAAAATTTTGTTCATCATGTACAAAAACCCACATGAGATGTGATACCTGTTTTTAGATTTCAGAATCTTTTCAGGAACTTATTCATGTTTTTGGTGTTGGTGATTAGAAAATAAATAATTTACAGTTAAGTGAAAGGCGTTTTTTTTTTTTTTTTTTTTGAAAACTATTGGAAATATATACCCTCAAACATATCTACAAACACTGAAACTCACATTTGCAGTCTGGGCATTTTTTTTTTTCTTTTGAGCACTTGAAATGCAATCCTTTTTGTCTGTTTTTTCTACTTTTATTTATTTACTATACTATTTATTTTACTTTACACTGTTATCTACCCAGGTTCTCACACCACCTTATCACCTGTGAACCATCCTCTTAGTCTTAGTCCCCACACCCTATATTACTCTCCTCCTCCTCAACCTCTGTGCTTCAATTTTGCTAAAAAATTGTTTTATTTTTTTCCAGTATGTTTGAATGTTTGTTTTCCCTTTATCCCTCATATAATGGAGACCATTCAACATTTTTGTTTTTCTTTCTGACTTATTTCTGTTAGCATGATTCCTTCTGGTTCCATTCATATTGATGTGAATGACATACGTTTGTGGGGTTTTTGTTTGTTTGTTTGTTTGTTTGTTTGTTTGTTTGTTTGTTTGAGACTAGGTCTCGCTATTTTTGCCTGTGGAACTGCAGGCTCTCGTTGCCCGGGGTACCACAGACTCAAGCAATCCCCAGCCTCAGCTTCCCAGGTAACTGGGATTACAGGCGATTGCTACCACGCCCAGCTATTTTTTTGGAACTAGGTCTCGCTACAGGTCCCAGGCGGGACTCGAACCACAATCCTTAGGCCTAGCCACTTCATAGGCTGAAACTTACAGGCACGAGCCACCGTGCCCAGCCCCAAGTTTGTGTTTTTTGATTGATGAGTAGTATTCCATCATGTACATATACCATAGCTTTTGCACCGTTCGTGTTTTGGGGGGCATCTGGGTTGCTTCCATATCCTGGCTATTGTAAATAGCACTGCAATAAACATCCGGGTACAGGTATCTTTTGAATCAGATTTTTTAATACCTTTGGGTAGATTCCTAGAAGTGGGATTGCTGAATTGGATGAGAGTTTCATTTTCAGTAGTTTAAGGGTCCTCCACGTTGCTCTCCATAGTGGCTGAATCAATTTGTATTCCCACCAGTAGTGCAAAATTGTCGCTCTCACTCTCTACATCCACACCAGCACTTGCTGTTGTCTTTTCTTTCTTTCTTTCTTTCTTTCTTTCTTTCTTTCTTTCTTTCTTTCTTTCTTTCTTTCTTTCTTTCTTTCTTTCTTTCTTTCTTTCTTTCTTTCTTTCTTTCTTTCTTTCTTTCTTTCTTTCTTTCTTTCTTTCTTTCTTTCTTTCTTTCTTTCTTTCTTGATGCAGAACATTCTTACTGGTGCAAGGTGGTATCTCATTGTGGTTTTGATTTTCATTTCCCTGATTACTAGTGATGTTTAATATTTTTTCATATGTCTATTGACCATTTGTATTTCTTCTTTAGAGAAGTGTCTTTTTAGAAGTGTCTTCTCCCCATTTTTTTGACTGGGCTTTTTGTCTTAATTTTGCTAAGTTGTGTGAGTTCTTTGTGGATATCTGTTATCAGGCCTTATCACCTGTGTGTAGGGCAAAGATTTTTTCCCTATTCAGTTGGGTTTCTTTTTATTTTTGTAGTGAGGATAATTCTTAAAGTATGGATTATAGGCAGTGAGATTAAAGGATTATACATAAGAATAGAATACAGTAGGGAGATAAAAGCAAAAATGGCTTCCTACAATGCAAAGTAAAGGGGAAAATTGAGAATCTAAAAAACTTGCAATGTAGTTAGAAACTTTTCTTTCAATGAAGGAAACTTTACATTCAATATACTGCATTTACGGCAGGAAATTTTATTTCTCACTTTGGGAATTTATTCATTTAGTGTACCAGTATTTGGAAAGGGGTTTCAAGATGGATGACATTCTACAGTAATATATGTCTCCCACGCTGGTGGGTAGTGAGGGGAAATTAAGAAAAAAATAAGTAATAACTCAACTTTATAATACAAATGGATTAAACCTGCCTAGAGACCGGTGACTTTTTCTTTTCAATTTTATTTAAAGCTAGTTTCAGAAAATAATGCATTTTTAAGAATTTCCACATAGGTAAAAATGCCTGGATTTTACTGCAACTGCTACAGAATCCTAAATACATAGGCAAGCATAGATCTACTCCTGATTCTCCATCCTCTTCGTTGCCATTTTCTTTTTTCTTCTCTCACTAAAATCATGACAAATTTCATATGCCACAAACATTTGATTCACTTATATAACAACAACATAAAATGATAGAAGATAGTATTGGAAATTGAAGTTGATTCTAAAGGAATACAAATCAAATGAATGTTTCAGGTGGGCATTTGGAAACATGTTACACAATACTGAGATAATAAGACAGTTCTCGATCTGTCTCTGTAGGAGCCTAAACCATTGTACAAACAGTCTTTTCACAATCTCAATATTCTCCTCTCACCTATCTTTCATCCCTCACTGTTAGTTATTTGGGAGGTTTCTGGAAAATGATGTGTTCCAACCTTGTAGGATAATTCATATTTTCATTTATTCTGTCAAAAACAGTAAGACACTTGTATCAAATGAGTACTCATGACTTAGGCCTGACACATCTTTTTCTCTTGATTAAAAAATGACTAAAAACCAAAAAAAAAAAAAAAAAAAACAGAAAACTAAGAGGAGTACGGAAATCTTACACATGTAAAGAAATTGCTCTAACTAATAACACATGTTTGGCTTCAGTGTCCTGAAGACAGGAGTCAGTTTGCACCAACTGACATCAGACGATTGGTCTGACAGCACAGATGGTGAACCCCAGTCATTAGTGTTTTCATTTGGGATGGGGAACACAGAGGGCATGGGGATTTGATAAGAACATAACAAAGACAATGCTTAGGAAAAACCCAAGATATAAAGGCAAGCAGATGAACGAGCATCTCCTGAGTACATTTGTTTAAATTTTTCAGGTAAGAAAAGTAAATGAGGCTGGGCATGTTGGCACAGTCCTGTAAGCAGAAGCCTAGGAAGCAGCAGTGGGGACCTGGTATCACACTTCAAGTCCTGCCCAGGGCATATGCAGCGAGACCTAGTCCCAAAAAATATAGCTGGGCATGGTGGTGCATGCCCGTAATCCCAACTACCTGGGAAGCTGAGGCTGGGGATTGCTTGAGTCTGTGGTACTCCGGGCAATGAGAGCCTGCAGTTCCATGGACACAAATAGTGAGACCTAGTCTCAAAAAAAAAAGAAAGAAAGAAAGAAAAAAAGAAAGAAAGAAAGAAAGGAAGAAAGAAAGAAAGAAAGAAAGAAAGAAAGGAAGAAAGAAAGAAAAAGAAAAAGTAAATGATAATAATCCGTGGATTACAGTGATTTAAAGGCTATACTCACTTGTCCCATTTAATTTTCTTGATATTCTGAGTTAGATATTGTTCAACAATACAGTATACCTATGAGGGGACTAATGAGTTACTATTTGGTTTAAGGTTATATAACCAATAATAGTGAGACCAGGATTTGGAGTATAATTGATATGTTTCTAAAATCTGTATTCTTTTTCCTGCAAAGTTATACTTAATCTTTAATAGCAATCTTTATATGAGTAAAACTTAACTTTCTTATCATAGAAACAGAGACCGATTGGATTTCCCAGAGAATCTTTCCCTATTGATTATTTAAAAGGAAATTAGATAACAATTATAGCTATCATTACTGTTGTCAGAAATCATTCTAAAATATTTGCACACCATACAGCTGACAAGAGACTGATATCAAAGATCTACAAAGAACTAACACAATGTAACAAAAAGTAAACAGGCAAAAAATGGGCAGAAAAGCTAACTAGGTACTCCTCCAAAGAATATACACAGATGAGCAAAATGTACATAAAAAGATGTTCATCACCATTTATTGTCATGGTAGTGAAAATTACAACGAGGTACTACCATATTTACCCATATTTAAAAGGCCAAAATGAAGTGCTGATTAAGGATGTGGAGAAAAAGGAAACTTACTACAGTCTTGGTGGCTCAGTCCCAGTGAAAATAGTATGAACGCCTTCCAAAACACTAAAAATGGATCTAACATATGACCTAGCAATTCCAATCATAGGTATCACCTGAAGGAGAGAGAGAGAGAGAGAGAGAGAGAGAGAGAGAGAGAGAGAGAGAGAGAGAGAGAGAGAGAGAGAGAGAGAGAGAGAGAGAGACTACTTCAAAGGGAAACACAGACTCCCATGCTCATTGCAGTTTCATTTGCAACAGCCAAGTCATGGAGCAACCTAAATGTCCAAATACAGATGAGTGGGTCAGGGTGATTCATTAATATACTCAACATAATATTACTCAGCTATCAAAAATGAAAAACTTCACATTTGCACGATCATGGAAAAGGCTGGAGGGAATAACTGTCAACCAAAGTTAAGTCAGAAGTAGAAAAACAAATACTGGATGGTGTCATTTCTACATGGAATATAAAGAAACCACACAAAGGTCTAGATATTTGCAAACTGAAAACTAATCCTAGAAAACCGACTATACTGAGGGTACCAAGTTGTCAGAGGAGGAAGCACAATGGATTACGGTGATTAATGTAACTGTGTCACTGGTTGGTGTGGATGTGGTAACAACACCTGAAGGGGGAGATTCTATACCTACAAAACACCAGGAGCCATATAAGCTAATATTGCCTCCATTAAAAAAAAAAGAAAAAGAAAAAAGAAAAATCAAAACCAAAAAAACAACAACAAAACGCACACACACAAGACTCATAGGTACCAGGGTGATACTTATCTTTCAGTACTAATAATACAGAATTATTACAGATAACATGATTTAAATAATGATTTAAGAATTAATTAAAAAATAACTAGTGTTCTTTGTTTTATTAATATTCATAATATTCTAGCTAAAAATCCAAAAAGATAGGGGGGAAATTAAATTGCAAGTTTCTGTTACTTTTTATTTAACCATTATTAGAGGAATCTAAACGCTAATTGCACATAAAGCACTTCTTAAGTTTGCTGTTATTTACTGGAAGCATGAAATTCCATCATAACTCTTGCTTAGACTCAGAATTTTTGTGCTGGAAATGTCTTTAGATATCCTCTATTCTTATTCCTCTGGTATCCTAGAACAAAGAAGCAAAGGCTTTATGAAGCAATGTGGATACATTCTAAAATATTTGCACATCATATAGATTAAAAGAGGCTGATATCAAAGATCTACAAAGAACTGACACAAAGTAAGCTGTTTTGTGAAAGTAGGAATTAAGTTCAGCATTTTTTTTCCCCTGAAGTCCAAAGGACAATGAATCAAAACACAAAAATAACACAATAAGAATGGTAATAAGTGAAAATAAGAGGTTTGCCTATTTTCCAATTTCATAATTATGGTATTGTAATATGTATACCTATCTATGTAACTTGCTTTTTTCCCACAAAAAATCTGAAAATTTACTTAAAAAAAATCTCCTAAGATATTGGAGAACATGCCCATTTGTTACTTCTGTAATTGTATCCAAATTTCATGTTGTCTTAAAGCTTTAAAACTGATAATATTCGTCATATTGATATTTTGTTGTATTCTAATTTGCATACTAATATCTTGTTGTATCCTAATTTTCTTTTATTTATAAGTTCTAAGCCTGAAATAAACTGTATAGTTTAAAATAAAAAAAAGTATTACAATACTTTCCATTTGTATCATGAAAAGGTTAAACTTTCATAAATAAAATAAAAGGAATTTTATTTAACTTGGGAGTTAGAAAGGTACACTGAGTTGCACTATAGAAAGTTAGGAGCTTTTAGTTAAATTTTCACAAATATATGTGCTGTGGGTAAATACCATTTGAAATGGCTTTCAGTGGAGGAAGCAAAGATAAGATACCAGAAAATTTTATAAATCGATATTGAAAAATAATAAAGTATTAAGTGGCTTAATAAAGTTAGGATAAACCTATGTTTGCTGTTTCAATTCAATGCACTTGGCTGGGAGAGACAAAAAAATCAATGGAATTTAGGTTTATATTTAAAGCATCTTGTCGTCAAGTCACTCCTTTCTATCATAAACATATTTTGTGTATTGAAATCATAGAAAATTATCTGGTTTTCAGCTTATTTTAAAATCTATTTTTTTCTTATGTTAAAGTTGGTTTACAATAATGAATGGAATTTGGGGATATGTGTCCATGCAACTTCCCTTGTGTTTCATTTTAATGAAGCTCATATTATGCTTCTACAAAAGGGGAATTAATCACTGATATAGTGTAATAATATAGTTATGCTTTTCCAGATTAGTATCTTGCTAAGGTTCTCATCATATTTCTTTAAGACAAAACACAGGCATAACACTTAGGATTAGGGTAGGAGCTATCATCTATTCAGGAAACTTATTTTATCTCACAGTCCTAGCAGCCTACTTTATCAATAATGATTTCATAGCAATGTTTAGATACCTTTTGTTTATTTAATAAAGCAGAGGAGTCTTATTTTCCACAGAATTTAAATTTTAAAGTTTTGGCATAAACCTATTGAAGCACAACAAAATAACAATATCTTTTTCTTTTCACATTGGGAAAATAATCACACAATCCAGAGGGCTTTTATATGTTTAATGTTCTTGAAGGAGGAACATGTGAATATATAAAATGATTTTGTTCTGTGTTATAACTGTTTGGATGAATTTGCATTCAAATCTTCCCTTTATATCTCCCACTAATGGATGTTTTCAAATTCTTTACATGACTATTATGCCCAGTGATTTTCTTTATGAAGCATATGATAAATATACAGCTTGTTTTATGTAAAATTAATTATGTGTCCTTATCTTGAAAGGCATGTTTGTGAAAAAAAATCCATAAATGACACCTAGTGTATAATCTTGGGGAAAATAAACATGCCTAACTGAATAGATCATAATTTTCATATTTCCTCTCAATTCATTTTACTCTACTGTTAAATAAACTCTTTTTGAAATCATTGGTTAAAGTTATCTCCAGGTCTTTATTTTAGGGTGACATATCTGAGTAAATTGATAGTTCACACCTTTACATTTTCAATGGAGCATTGATTTCATTATAATTTTAACTTGACTTCGAAGTTTATCTACTTTATTGATTTTGCCATTTTAAATTCATTTTTTAAATTAAAAAATGAATTTAAAAATTTAAAATTACCCAGCTTCTCTAATCACATACACTTTGCATAACAATGGAAGTGGCATTACACATTGAAAATCACTGCTTAGACAGATTAAATCCCAATTTTGATCTAAGACACAGACAATATAGGTAGATTTGATCTACCAATAAAAACAATTTAAATTCAGCTAACTTTAAATTACCCCCTTCATTGACATGTTAGAGTACCATATAATAAAACAGGAATCATGCTGATATGAAGAACTTACTGACTCAGTCTTTCTTTATAACATATTTTTCAGTCACTGACCTCATCTGGATTCTGTCTTAACTAATTCAGCATTTAAACAAGAATTCAGATCTCCACTGAAAGGCATGTAAAGTAATGGAAGACATATGAATATAATACAGGAGAACAACTATGCAGAAACATACATTAGAACATATAGTACACTGACACACAGTGGGAAATGAAGATTTTGAAAGCATCCATGAGTAATACAGGAAAATGGTATACTAGGAAACTCCACACTCTTAGCCCTACACAAATGTGTTTTAACCAAACATAGATTGACTAAGATATAATTGTGAAAACTGGATAGAAATGAAAGATCTACAGTGCATAAGAGCTTATAGGGGTAGGATGGAGAAGTATTAACCAATGTCCAGACATGGATCTAAGAAAATTCTGAGAAGTTCTGAACATGTGTCTAGGCATCTGTATACTTGCCCTTCATGACACCTATTCCCCATCATAAGCCATACACACTGCAGATTTTTCTTCTGGGCTAACTAATTATGGTTCTCCATTGTAAAGAGACAGATTTAAAGACTGGGAGATGTGGCTGCTTTTTTAAATGTCCAGTTTTTAACCAAAGGTTGTGTTAAGCAGAAGTATGGTCTACTAAAAAGAATACAATCAATCTCCAAAGTGTCTCTAAAGAAGTTCATACTTCAGAGTTAATATGCAACTGTCTAAAATATGTTCAAGTAAGGAACTAAAGGAAAATATAGATTAAGAATGAAAGGAAATCAGGAAAACCATATACAAATAGAAAGAGAATATCTCTCTCTATCTATCTATCTATCTATCTATCTATCTATCTATCTATCTATCTATCTATCTATCTATCATCTATCTTCTATCTATCTATCTATCTATCTATCTATCTATCTATCTATCTATCTATCTGTCATCTATCTATCATCTATATGAAACTTATAAAAAAGGGCCATAGAGAAGTTCTAGAGCTTAAAAATAAAACAAAGAATTCTCTAGTGATCTTCAACAACAGCTTCACAGGCAGAGAACAATTATCCATAAAATGAGATGTAGGCTATTTGAAATTACAATGTCTGAAAAGCAAAAGAAAAAACAAAAACAATGAAGAAAACTAAGATGACTGTAAGAGGTTTGTGGAGTATCTTTAAGCAGACCGATAATACACCAATAGAATGATTTTAAAAATAAGAAAGATAAAGGGGCAAATAGATTATTGCAATAAATAATGGCTGAAACTTCCCAAATTTGATGAAAGATATAGATCTACAAATCCATGAAACTTGATGTATTACATGCAAGTTAATAGTAAGGAATATCAGAGTTATATGTTCCTACAGTTTTCAGTCAAAAATGGACTATAAACACAATCTATAACAGAGGTGGCCCCAAGAGACTATACCAAATAGTTCAGGTGCTACACAGGTTATATTATATAGAACTCTGTAATTATACATCTTTTTCAGTACAATGAAATTGGCTAATTTCATATCATTAAGTGATGCATGGCTCTATAATCAAATAGTTAAAAGTCATAAAATAAGAAAAGAAAAGAACTCAGAATATATAAAGATTCCCAAAAAATTATGGACATATTCTTAAGTAGAAACTGATTCCAGAAGGCAATTGGATGATGGATTTAAAGTGCTGAAAGGGAAAAAAAAGACTACTTAGAATTCTATATTTGGCAAAAGAATCCTTTAAAATGAGGGAAAATTAAGACCTTTCCAGAAATAGAAAAGTTGAGAGTACATGATTATGTTATTCACTTTATTCATAATATGAGAAATATTAAAGGGTGTTATTTACATATAAAAGTAAAGATTCTATATAGTAATTCGATGACATATGAAAATATAAAGTACAAAAGATGGAAAATATAAATCATATTATTATTAATTTTAGTTAGCAACTTCAGTTCTTATTTTCTACTCAATCTAAAGACATTCATAATTATAAATCTGTTAATAGATATACTATATACACATATAGTTTGCTTTATCAATAACATAAAGAAATAAAGTATAGGACTGAAGGTAATATATGGAAAGGTATCGATGATGGTAACTTTCTGCAACAATGTAATCTACTTAATCATAGACTTGTATACTTACCATGGATAAAACGGTAAATTTTATATTACATATATTTTACCACAATAAAATTAAAATACATTTAAAGGTAGATAATTTCTGCTAACATAGTTTCATGAAAAAAAAATAAGCATGCCATTTGACAGCATAGTATCAAATTATGCACATCCAAATAGTTTCAACAACATATCAACCAAAGCTCTCACACTAGGCATTAATAGTGCCAGAAGTAAATGAACCATTACACAGCCCACCAGAGGAAATGCCTGGGATATTGATAGAGCTGCCAAACTTGCTGCCTCGGTGAGAGCCCTACGTCTTCCATCAAGCTCATGTTGCCCTCCTGGATCATTTTCATGCCTATTGCCCATGTACCATTCCTAGTTTCAAATGACTGGACAAATAATTAGTTTTCCCAATACAGAAATGGAGTGTGCAGCCACTCTCCTGCAACAAACTATAATCATAAACATTAAGCTGTGATTCTACTGTCATAAAATTGGTTGGTAACCAATGAAACCAGATAAAGTTGATTGATTACAGCACATTAATTTAGCTAACGGTAAAATAAAAATTGAGCAAAATTGATAAACTGAATTTTTTAAATTGAATGAGATTGCCTGGCTTGAACATATTTAGTGACAAAAATTTTTAATATTTTTTTTCATTTTTCTAGATAAAGAAGAATTTTAGGTCACTTTAAATTGAATGTTCATTTAGCAAAAGAGTAATGGTCCTACCTTTCTAAATAGCAGTTCTAAATTTCTATTTTTTTTTTAATTTTTAATTTGGAAATACCTACAATTTGGGGGTAAAGTAACCATCTCTATAAGATATCACTGAAGTATTAGTTAAAATCATCATAGCATTCTATGACAGTCATCAGAATAGCTAAAATAAAAATACTAATTGCCAAGTCTTGGAAAGATGTGGAGCAAATAGAAATCTTACATTATGTCAGTGGGAATAAAATTAGAATACCGTTTGGGCAGTTAGCAGCTAATAAAAATGAGCATAAAAAGCCATATACAAGTAGCTGTCATTACAATAGAAGCATAAATTTACCATGGTGGGATAGGATAAAGCCCTGAAAATTTAATTACAAAATGCCACATAGTAAAACAAAATGAAGTAATCCATAGTATTAGAATTTAAAAACATAGTTATCTTATGGGGAAATGTAATTTATGCTTTGAAAGAAAAAATTCATTATGTTGATTACTTGTTTTCTAATTTTTGTAGATAGAACTTAGGCTTGTAGATTGATAATTTAACTCTGAGTTGCTTATTTATTATCTGTACTCTGTTCTTCAGTATGTTTCAATGAAGATTTTATTACTTAAAAATGATATATGATTGTATATGCCAGAAAACATAGATGAGATTGAGATAAAATAAACATCACTTATCTATCTATTCAACTGGTACATAGGCAAGTCTTTTTTTTTTTTCCACCCTATATGTAGGTTCACCTATGGACAATTACTAAGCATTAATAGTTTTTCTAGGTGAATACAAATTATCAAAATTGGTAAAGGAAAACAAGAACAAAACAACAACTACAGGAACATGAAGCATTTATGTGCATGCGCGTGCACACACACACACACACTTTATTGTATTTTGTCCTCTGTATTCAGTAGTGGTTGGTCAATTTTCTTTCTATACTCTGATAATATTACCTGTTGCCTCCAAAAGGAAGATTTAATTTTTCTGCTATATTTTCTTTCTGCTTTGAGTTGTTTGGATTTCATATTCTTCTGTATCTATTGCTTTTATTTCTAAGCATATATATATATATACATATAGATAGATATAGAAATATCTATTTATATATAATGATGGGAGACAATTTTATAAAGTATCTTTCTTTTTATGTATAGCTTGTTCATCTACATATACTTTAAGTCTGAAGTTTTCATTTTCTGTGCCAAATAATCATTATGCTGGTCCTGATTGGCTTTGGTGGTGGTGGTGTTTATTGATTTGAGAATGTGATAAAAATCTGTTGAATGATAGTGTTTTTCAACAGACAAATCATGAGACTGACCCTTGGTCCAAATGATAACATGATTTTTAGCAGAGAGTACCTATATGTTTCACAGTTGAATATCAGATTATGAACCCAATCTCAGGTTCAAATTCTAATGAACAATAGGCATTCAACAGCAACTCTTGATGATGAATGATGATGGACAATCTCTTCCCACTCTGTGCTCCTGTGACCCTGATTCCTAGTATGACTAAATATTGTGCACACATTTGTAAACACACACACAATCACATCCAAACACACACACACCACAGAGAACCTCCTTCTCTTCTCCTATTATTGTCACACTTTTAATGACTATTGACACAATATTTCTGTATCTTTGGGTGGAATTATTTGTCTAAAATATCCTTCTTTTCTATTTTTTTTTTTTTTTAGAGAAAGGATGAGAGACAAACCTCAAATGGATATAGACATAAGGGCTTCAGCTAAAGAGAGGTACCGAAGTATGATTGCTCAATCTGAGTGATAGGAATCTTGTACTTTTGAGTTGAATAGCAGAAAGTAAGTGAGGAGCACAGATTCCCTATATTATCTAAGGTCATGCATTTGTTTTACTTCAGATTGTGAATTTCAATTTAGCAATGCAGTCTTCCTAGAAGATTGGCTGAATATATTAGTTTTTAATGCTGTCATAAATTTTTATCTTTCTCTGTGCTCTTACAATCATTCTAAACTGAGGAACTTTGAAACAACCACAACTATTTCTGACAACTTAAAATACGATTTAAAAATAATTCCATCAGCACCATTTAGAGAAAAAAAATTTAATCTTTATATAATATTACTCACAAACAAAGTTATTTCTAAACAGCTGTGCAATATTCCTTTGACACAGATGGGCAAAGAGTTATTAATAAAACAGCACATATAAATATTTGGGTTCATTTTATTAAGAATGAGAAAGTCACAAAGTTATCTAAAAAAGTAAATTACCATTGCTGACTCAAACTACATTTATACTTTGCACCAAAAAAATACTGCAACTTTATAGGCCCCTTCAATGTTAATATGAAGATGAATTTATTTTCATTTCCTGGCTGTCTGCAATCCACAGATGTCTCTTAAAATTATACATCTATACACTGCTTGAGAATGGACAGAATTCAGTTTCCTAAATACAATCTAACTTGTCTTTCCTAAATACAATAAAAAATAAACAAAATAGAAAGAAAAGAGGAAAATGTATTAATATGTCATAAATTTTTGTCTTAATTCCTAACCAATAAATTTAAAATAAGTCATTCTTATTAACTTAGGATGGGGTTTTCACATTTAAAATTTTATTTTGTATAACTCTTTAAAAATGTTCTGTCATTGCCAATCTCCCGTTCCTACATCATCTAAACAATGTGGAATTTGGTCTCTTGTCCTGTAGACCATAAAACAGATTTCTTATATGTTGGAGTAAGATGGAAGAACTGTGTTACAGTACAGAAGAAGGTCTAGGAATGATAATTAGATTATATTCCTTCATGTTAATTCTATAGGTGCTGTATGGCTTACTGTCTGATCTGTAGGATGGTGTTGGTCTAATTATGTGCACTGTAGAACAATATAGTGCACCAATTTGCAGATACCATAAAAAATAAAAATTGAGAAAATGCAGAAGCAATTTTTATAGCCATTTTAAGAGTAATTTTACATCTGTAATAATGACACATAGAGTAATAAAATGTGAATGTGTGCATCCTGGGTCTTTTAATCATTCATTTCTTTATTAATTAATTTGTAGTAAATTTACAAAAATGTTAAGACTGAAGTGCATTCAAAATAAACTGACCCTTAACCACAGAGTAGCACTGAGTTATAAGACATTCATTGATCTTGTTCAACTTTCAGGACCTCAATTTACCATTTGTAAAATATAAGTAGTATGTTTTCCATAGAGTTTATGTGAATAATAAAGAAAATACTTATTCATAAATTACTTGTAAGTTCTAAGACATCATATGAATATACAGTTATTACATTTTAAGTAATCATCATTTGGGGAATAGCAAAGCCTCTCAGCTTGGCATTTATTAGATTTGCAGTAAATTTTTGTTGACTTACTGAATAAATGTGAAAACAAACTCTGGCAACTGACAGAACTACACTTAGTTGTCTGAAGGAGAGGGGTAGTTTATAATTTAAAGGTAACTCAGATATCATTCAATAGCCCAATTTTCAGTTGTAAAATGAAAACAATATCTTCTAATTTCAAAGGTTGTTTGAGCCTTCAATAAAACAATGCAATAAAGTATTTAGTATTTAGAACCTAGAATGTGACAAATATTGAAAAAATTAATATTTTAAGCTTTTTCTATGTTAAGAACTACTTGATTATCTACATGCAATTTCTAACTCTTAGGAAACAAAACAATGCAACTATTATAGTTTCCATTATTAAATAAGGAAACAACGTTGCTTATTTGCAAATAATTTAGCAACTTCACAATGTCATGTAGTTACTTAAATCTATCTCTGTAACAAGACTGGTGACTTTTTCCACACACACCACCTCCCTGTGGTCACCGAAGACTTTCATTTGTTACACTATAAAAGCACACTTGCTTTTGTTTGTAAAGTATGATGATGCTTCAGATAGAAGCAGTTTCAACAGATTTAATGAGATACAGAAAAAAGATTGTCTGTAAATCACATTTTCCACTTACCAGGTTGACTTGATGGTCTCATGCTGGTGGTTAACACTTTCTGTGTTCTGCTCTGAACCTCTTCTCATAATTTTGTTTCAAGGCTACCAAAAATGTGAAAGAAAAAATGACACTGTTTTTGAGAAGGATCATTATAGATAATGACATAAATGACCACAAGAGCAATAATTCATATTTATGAAGCGCTTTTTTTTTCCCTTCAGTTTTTGGGTGTTGTTGTGGTTAAGGTAACATTAATTTACACCACTGTATAATGTAGAGGTACAGGATCATACCCTTCAGATATATGTTACCACCAACAAGACACCAACAGTCCTCTACCATAGTCTACTGTGCCTATTTATAGTGTGCAACTCACTTTGTAAAGAATTCACTCACCTCACATATTTGCGACTTTGCAAGTAAATGCAACCATTATCTTGGAATTCTCAAAATATAACAAAATATCACCCAGCCTCCATTAATTTCTTTCTTTTTCTATTAGATATATGAAGTAAATGAAACTAATATTTAAAGACACAAATGTATTTGATGATTTCCAACTTCAACCTCAGAAGGCAAAATTGAAATTTTGTTATAATGTACTTCTTGTATAGAAGGAGACAGGCCTGAAGGAAAAAGTATCTTTGCTGTGTCAATAAATACATCATTTAAAAAATAAAAAATCTGGCAATTATGTCTATATGCAAGACAGAATATTCTGTAGTTTCAGTACTTTTACATCTATTGAAAAAGGTGTGAAAATCTATTATTAAAAAGAGTTATGGCATATTTACACAGAAAAAATTAAACACAATCAAGGAAGCACTTGAATCTACATTTCTAGTAATTGCAAAACTGGAAAATGGAAATGAAATGTTCTTTTTAGAATTAAAACATGACTTTTACTTGTTCTTGATAGTTTACTTCTTATGCTACTTTGCAACTCCACATCTGATCTTTCTGCAATTCACAAGAAAAAGATAAAGGAGAAAGATTAATGGACAAACAAAAAGAATAGCAGCATCTATTCTAGGATAGATTTCATTAACTCAAAAGATGTGTAATTAAATGAGATGCTTTTTAAAATAATCCTGTTTCTCCTTCAAACTTCATATATACATATGAGATTTTCATTTGATTTTGTTACTTGTGTGACCAATAATAACAGTGATAATTATTATTTTATTGCTAACAATGTAATTAGGAATTTGTTCTTAAGACTTTATAGGAACTAACAAATTTAATTATTTTCATATTTTACACTTATGCAAAGTAGGTATTATCCTTTATTTTTAGAGTTGAAAGACACATTTTTAGTTAATTATTCATGATCCACAGTGGTAAGCAATAGAATCTAATTGGAATATTTTCCAGAGCCTACTCTCTCACTTTCCAAAGTATCTACCCCCCCCTCAAACCTAATTCAAATTAAATTATGATTTTTTCCATGACATTCCTTTTTCCATGATATTCCTAAGTCTGCCTCATTTCCTAGGAAATTGATATCACTGTTTGATACTCACACCAGAAATGTAGGGATTTTTCCTATTAACTTTCTTTCCTTAACAATTATGTACACAGACATAGCTAGAATTCACATACCCCTCTCTTTACCAGGGAAAGCCATCATCATCCATCATTAGAATGCAACAAAAACATTCAGTCTATTCTCACTTATCTCACTTAGAACTCATTGAGCAACATATTGCTAATGCTCTAGCCAGGGTAGCTATTTTCATAAAGTATAAATCACCATTGTATTCCCCTGTTTCAAATTCTTCCTAGCTTTCTACTGTACTTGTAATACAATCCAATTATCACAAACTACAGGTTCTGAGATGATTTACAACTTACTTCTCAAATAGTATCTTATGAAACTGCCTCATTTTTAAAGGATTCCTGCATACTCTTCCTCTAATAGGCTATGGTCTTTAGTACATAAGAATTTTACTTTTTAGGAAGTCAAGCTTGGAATGTCCTTCAAATGGAAACTTTCCATGTTTTGGGTCTCAATTCAAAAGTTGCCTTCTCACAAAGGTTTTTTTCCTAACACCTCAACTTATAATCTTTCTTTTTATTTATTTAATCATATTATTATCATTTTAGAAAATTAAAATTAAATGTATCATTTGTCTATTATATCTTTTCTCCACTAGAAAGTTAGAGTTATGTGGACAAGGACACAATTACTAATAAGCAGCACTTAAAAATCCTTCTAATGGATATATGGATGAATGAATACATGTTAAAGTGTGTTCTAATTATTCTCCCTTACTTTTGCTAATTCCCAAAAGGAAGACAAGTAAATCAATGAATTAAAATTAAAAAAAAAATTTCAAACTCTACGTATATCTGCTCTCAGTAAAAAAAAATACTTTTATTTGTTACATTTTTCTTAGTGATAGTTATAACAAAGAACACTACCACATGCACTAGTTTACATTGTATTATCATTATTGTGGTAACATTGATTTATAACTGGTTTAGAAGAATCCAAAGCTTTAGAAGAATCCAATCTTCCCCTTTATTACTATACCATACCCACAACCAAGACACACTGAGGTCTCCATCATAGTCCACTGAACTCCCTTTTCACTTTCTTCTTACCTCTATGACCTCTGGTAGTCTCAGTTCTACAGTAAATATTTACAGGGTTTGTTATTGGTTAGGCTTTTCCACTCCTTTTATTGGTTTCTCCATATTACACAGATAAGTGACTTAACCATAACATTCTCAATCTATATTCAGTGGGGGGACAGTTGATATATAAACTATGTATATATATGCACATATATACATATATATGTAATATATATGTAATATATATATATGTAATTCTGGATTTAAGAATTTCCAAGAGAATCCAAAGGCCAAAATCAAATAATGAGTCTTTTAAATCATTTTTGTTCTATCTATAGCTCTGATTAATAACATGTAAAATCAAAAGGTTAAGCAATAATTGCTAAACAGCAATGAAACGGTCTTAGAAAATGAAGCATCAGTATTATTATGTCATATCATGTGTCAAAATAATTGCAATCCCACTAAACTTAGTTTCCTTTAAAAAAAAAACACTGTTTCTTAAATTGGATGTGTACATGAGTTACATACTATTTATATGCATGGTAATAGACTAGAATTTTTTATTCAGTGGGTCTCAGGGAAGACTCCAGTCTGATTGAAAACTTTGCTTAATTGATGTAGTTCATCCACTGATGACTTAGGGTAACAAGAATTTATTGAATTGTGTTATTGTTTAAACATTTTAAACACCCTTGCTCATTTTTTCATAGTATAAGATCTCTCCCCTTATGTCTAATCACCTTAGTTCTCCCACCACCCAAGTGCTCACAGTCCTCCACCACATTCCACCACCTTCCCCTCCTTGTCTATTTGTCTACTTTTCTCCCCTCCACACCCTACCCGTCACTCCCCCACCCCCAAAGTTCTCAGATCTAAGGTCTGCTTTCAAGGATCAATTTTTTAGGTGGGCTTTGTCTGATTCTTTGCTTGGTTTTTCTAGATTCAAGAATGTGATGTTAGTAGCAGTTTCAGATGATTAAAAACTAGTACTTGAATAATTCATGGTATGTGTGTTTCCATGTGTAGAACATTATTATAAAATTTTAAAGCATACTTGTTTCCTTTTTCAAAAAGGTGTCATGAATGTGAGATCAATGATACTAAATGAGCAGTTAAGAAATAATATTTCTACCCTTAACTTAATTTGTAGTTTATCAATAATTGTGAGTATTGAGAGATTTTCTTTGCTTTGAACAAAAGTGTTTATCTTGATGTTGCCTAGTAAGGGTCTCTTGATTTTAACAATATGAATGAAATATTGACATTTTGTCACTGGCTAATATGAGTTTAGGTAACTTTCTTACTTTCTTGCCTTTTTTATTTTTCTAAAAACATCTATTTCATGAAATTTCACTACCTCATGTTAAGATTTAAATACACCAAGCTAAGTATGTGTGCTCAGTTTCCTGCAAAAATATGCATGATACTATTTCATTAAGTCAAGAAATTTATCAAATTAGTGTTAATAAAAATTATAATTTTGAGACACGTATGGACCACGTGCAGTATTAATGTGCTATATAGTTCATTTAATTCTTCTTTAAAATAGCAATTACTTTGTCAAATTTTAGGTAGAAGAATTAGTTGCATTGTTTAAAAGTGACAAAGTTGAGATTCAAATTAATGTATGCTAGCCCTTAGCATTACAATCAAGGAAAAATATTATTTTTGAATAATCATGTAAATATATCCCCTGATTAAAGATGTTTTAGTAATAATTATCTATTGGAGAAAATATAGGACTCAATTTCTAGTTACAGTTTATTAAAAATATTTATTTAAAATAAGACTTCTTTGTGAAAGTACAGGAAAATAATTATCAATTCTATAGAATATTGACTATAGTCCTTGCTTCTAAAATTTAGGAAAGATCATTGTCAATTGTTTCTTTGATTTATCATTGATAGAGATTATTTTAAATATTGGCTTTATTACTGTTGAAAGGATGAAAGTAAAATATATAAATAAAATAAATTTAAAGAATGGTGGACCTATTTAAAAGAAAAAGTTTATATCTGACATTTTCAGGTAAATTCCAAATAACAATATATTCTATAATCATTGGTCCAATTTCAATGAAGACATAGCCTCCACTGGTCATATTAGCAATTACTATTTCTCCTGTTATGAGTACTATTGTGCAGTTGTGTCTTAGGCACTGGAACCATGTTATATATACATGCATACATACATACATACACAAATGTATATATGTACTTATATGCACCTGGTGGAATTATGACTGTATTAAATTTTGGGGTAAACTTAATAGAAATACTTCTAAAACAATTTCAAACCTCAGTAATTCATTATTCTTATTTAGTTTGACAGATTGTGTGCTATTATGACTTCATATGAGGTTCACCTAATTCCCAAAGAGTTGATATATAATCATTGTAGGTTAATAATGGCTTTGCTTCACTCCAATACCAAAAGAAGAACCTTTTAAAGTGTAGGAAAGGTATACTTTCTTCTGAAAAGAAGATGTTCCTCCTACTTGGGAAAAGTATATCAAAACAATGTGTCAATTTTCTTCATAATTTTTGAGAGCCAATCTATCATTTTCTTTGTCTACATTTCCAAACGCTATGTTCAATTACTTCTTTGTAAATAAATAGCTATTTGGTTCCACAACATAATGTATCTTAACTCTGGAAATGTTTGCAAGTTAATTTTCAATAAAAGTTATTCTTTTCAAAAGCAAAACAAAACAGGTAATCTAAAATGTTCATTTCAAACTGTAATAATGTTCTGGAAAAGTCCTTTATTTAAACTCTAAGACATGATGGAAGTTGTGCATATTTTGAAACTATTAACAAAACCATTTTCTTATTTAAACAGACAACTACATACCTTTTAAAATGAAGAAATAATATTAGCAGAGATAAGAAAGAAAAAGACAGAAACCAAATGGTTTCACTAATATATGGGATACAGGAAAAACAAGCAAAAGGCCAAGAGGAATAGCCAAAACAAGCGAACAACCAAAAAAGTACACAACGGGGAGGCCCGTGGTGGGGGGGGGGGGAAGAGAGGGATTGATCAGGGAGAGAAGGTGATGGGCGATCCCTGAGGAATATAAAGATGTGAAATATATATTTATAAATAAAATCATCATTATCATCATCATAATCATCATAAATAAAATTGTAAATATCTCACTAACTTCAAATCTCAAATTATAGCTTATCTTTTCAGGTTCATCCACATTTATAAAATACTGAGGTTTTTATTTCTTTTTCACCCATATTTATCAGTTGAGTGTAATTTTGAAGTAATTCTTTATGGTATTTTAATAATTATTGTGTGTATGTGCGTGCACGTGTGTATGTGTGTGTGAGATGGGAAAATGTTCAAGAAATTCCTGCTGCAAGACCCATATAGGCATAAAACAATAAGGTTTAAACCAGAGCAAAGGGAAAAACAAATTGTATATAGAAGATTTGTGTGTGTTTGTGTGTGTATAAGAGAGAGAGAGAGAGAGAGAGAGAAATTTATTTTGAAGGGGAAGTATGATGATGAAGAATTTTCATACTTCTGGGTTAATGTCTTATTAGAATATCTGGGTATCTCCTAACTGAATCTTAGTTTTCAGTTTTTCTTATTCAATCTATTCCCAAAATGCTTTCTAATCACTATTCTCTACCTTTTTTTAATATCAAATTCTTGTATCAGAACTTGATATTACTCATCATTCTACAATTAAAAAGAGAGTAAGCAGAATTTCTTGGAGAAACAAAAGATGTTGGTACCTCTCCACTGCACAGGATTCAGATGTATCAGATTCCACCCCTTCAGATGTGTTATCATAGTTGACTTACCACCAACAGGCCCATACTCCCCACCATGATTAACTGGGGACTATCTGCACTCTGCTCTTCCCTTCCCCCTCCCCCTCCATAACTCTGCAGCGGAATATTACAGAAGTCTTGCTCCTTCTTCTAAACCAAGTCCTTCTCCAATTTTGGTGATTAAATTGCCTAAATCAAAATTAGAAGTCTATCAATACTTTTAAAAAACATTTTAAGACTCGTTATCTCCTTTAGAATATGGAGGGGATAGAGAGAATTAAACCCCATTTTTTTAACTCCTTTATCTTGTCTCAAAGACACCAACTGTCTCTATCTACCTTTTCTGTTTTAATGCCTATGTGTAAAGGCAAATGAGAAAGTGCACTGAAAACTGTAAAGGTCTTCACAAACATAATTTTGTTTCGATAACAAATATGTGAATTACTATTGGTGTACACATTTTTAAATAAATTAAAACATTGAGATCCTATAACTGTACCTAAACTTTTAGTGAAGCTTTTACCATAGTAAATTCCAGATTTGAATTGCCAAAAGTTTATTTGTCCACCAAAATCATGATTAATAACTTTAAAAAATGCTTCATTTTCTCTTTCTAAATGTAGCCTTGTGTGTTTCTATTCAGAAAAAAATATTCTTCTCAGTCTCTTTATTTCCATATATTCCAAAACCCAGATTAAATGCTAACTTCTCTGAGATTTTCAAGTGGAGATGCCCTCTCCATTCTCTATGAAAGTTATTATTTTATGTTTCTTAGTGTATTTTCTATTTATTACCACTTTGAATGTACTCATGTTCCAACTATTCCTTGTTCAGGCATAAGATCTTTCTGGCTCAGCATGACATTTTGGTTCATCTTTGCATTCATTTTGTCTGGTTCAACATCTGTGTATAGTAGGTGTGAAATAATGGTGGAAAAGAGATTTTTCCTTTTTTTTTTTTTTCTTTCCTGAGAAGGCAGTGAAATATTATGAGACCAAGAGTATAGGCCTGTCAGAGATCACAAAGCCTATTCAGGCCCAGTTAAGGAAGATTTTCTATTAATGCTCTATTCCCAAGATAACTCCATCAACTATTTAAATTATAGCAATAGCTTGTAAAAATAATTATAGGCTTCAAATACTAGTTTTGCTTTTTAAAACCTAAAGGTTTCAAAGCATACAAGTCTTATTTTTGCAACACAATTTTAGGTCAGATAGAGATCCATTTATTATAAAACAACTTTACTTAAAATTAAAACTGTTTCTCTGTAAGCCTATGATCATCATTTGTTCAGAACTTTAATACCACAGAGAATCTTGTTGTTATCCTATCTCCAAAGCAACGGACTATCTGTTGATAAAGTGCTTTTTTGTATACTGCAGGCATTTTGAAAATAGCTCTGAGATCAAACTAAATGAGTTCCAGTATAAATAAAGAACCTGAGACATTGCAGGCTGCACTCAGCAAGATATTGGTGTGACAGCTAGAAAGATGCAGTGTGACCCTCTGCAATTGATGTTTCGTATTGAGTGCAGGGTCTAATAAAATGAGCTCCATCATGGAACTTGTGTGCTCAATGAAATCTGGATTAAACCTAAATATGAGCTTTGACTGCTGCTTTAGAGAAAGAAAAAAAAAAAAGATAAAAGACAAACTCTAACTAGAATGGTAGTTTGAGTCACATTCAAACCTCAAAATAACTGTTAAATGTATACTTTCTATTTTAATAAAGGTGAGAAGTGAAAGAATATTCACATTATTTATGTTGCCTCACTGTGAACAGTATTTCAAACACATTGAACCATAACTGACTTTATTTATTTAAAAACCTCTGGCATATTTTACAGCCTGATTCATTTTCTAGCAATTTCAAGATGACAGTTCATTAAATTACACCTGTTTCACATAAGCCACCACAGATACCTACTGCTGACCTGAAAAGATGGGCAGTGGTGTCAAGACCTCATTTTAAATGCATTCCCTTTTATAGGTCTACTCAGACAACTTACTAAGAACTATGTCGTTTCATTACTATAGGAAAAAACAACTGGGTTCTGGGAAACGAGTTAAGGAGAAAGAGAATCACTTCAAGATAGCAGATTATGCTCTGCAACTTAAGACAGTTAATCATGGATTGATGTCCGTAGTGGCTTTTAATAGCATGTTTTTCCTAAAACGCTCTTTATCTGAGTGAAGTGAGTGAGAACTGCTAAGTGAGGTCTGGCTGTCATTCATCTGGAAAGAGCTTACTGACAGAAGCTCACACAATCTTCAAATCACAAATGACATAGGTCACCCAGGCTATCTTCCACTGAGTATAGGGATACTGGTCTTTTCAGTAAATTGGTGCACAGTACAGCTCCGTTGCATTAACAGAACTGAAACAACTCCAACGACTAGATAAGAATGTGGAGGTCAGTCTTCTTATACTTGTCACACATTGGCCCAAGTTTGGTCCTCTAGAAGTATTTAGAAAACATAGAATCCTAGTTTCACATAGCAGCTCTTCCAATAATTGAAGGAAGTTATCATTTCCCTGATGGAAATACAGCATCTTTCAGACACATCACCACTTTTTTGAACACAAAGTGACAGACACATTCCTTACATGGCATGTCTCTAGATTTTTCACTATTCTGGTCACCTTCTTTTGGATGCACTTCAATTTGTCAATGTCTTCTTTTAAAATATATTGAACTTCCTATGACATTTCTGAAGCTTCGAGCAGAAATGGAATGCCCTGAGAAAAGCAGTAAATTTTTTTGGTTTGTAAAGAGTGCTGTGGCTTAAATTTAACTCTCCTCAAAGCTGGTCAGAGGAAAATGAATCATGATTAGAATATGGATATTTGAGAGGCAAGCCTTGTTTATAGCATGCTGTTCACAACCTCCAGGCAACACTTTCCATCAACTGTCTGGTATTATCTGTTATGTCCGTGAGAGGTGGAAAGGACATGTGTCAAAGAAAGGATTGGGCCATGATTCTCCCCTCAACCAACTGTGGACAAGTCACTAACATCTGAATAACCATGGGTGAATAAATAACATATCTAGTTTTCAGTTTCTCCATCATTTTTATGGTTAATGTCAACTTGACTAAGTCCAGTTATTTGACTGAACACTTACTGTGAAATTATCATTTGAACAGATGACAACTGTAAAGCTGTTTGCCCTGCCCAATGTGGATGGGTACTACCCAATCTGTTGAGGGTCTGAACTAAAGAAAGCAGCAGAGGAACGGTGAATTCAGTTTTTTCTGCCTAATTGTTTCAGGTGTGCCATCAATCTTTTCTTGCTCTCAGTACTTGTGGTTACCAAATATTCAGTCAAGACTGAATTTTATCACTGATATTTATTGGTCTCCAGTTTTCAGAAAGCAGATATTGGGACTTTTCAACCTCTTTAATTGTGTGAGTCAATCCTTTTCAATAAATATCTTCATTTATGTTTGCTTCCCTAGAGTATGCTGGCCAATACAACCATCAAATGAAAGCTTGAATAAAAACACTCATATCCTATAAAATGCCCTGGTAAGAGATCTCATTGCTTCAAAACATTTTTCATAAGGATGATCAGTGTATTTGATTATAAAATAGTTTACATTAGATAACTTTATATTCAATAAACTGCCTCTCCATCTCCCCCAATCTTACTATTCATGTGTTGATGTGGTGGTTTACCAGCTACTTACTTTTGTGCAGACTATATGTACTGCATACGCATTTTGGCAACAAGCATGATACAAAGGAATATAATTTCAGCTCTTTCCCTTGAAGAACTTACAGTAGAAATGTAGAAAATTCTACAATTTAAAGTAAAAACATTAGTGTCAAATATCAATGACAATAAATGTTATTGGAACATGTAGAGGCAGTGAAAATCACTATGATAAAAAAAAGACTTCATGAAAGTGATGGAAAAGACTGGCAAACTGAAGAGTTGGGGTTTTGATGGGGTAAAGAGTCCTCTATTATTCTAGAAACCATGAAGACAATAGCCCTGAAACAATCAAGAGACAAAGATCCAAACATAATAAAGGATCTAAGTAACCTCTTGTATGGAACACAAGCCATACAAGATTGCTTCTAAGTCACAATACCACAAGGAGCCCAAGATTTTGCAAAGATGATGGGGCCAGTGCAGCACTGTAAGTAAAGTAAACTAGCAGGTGAAGACAAGTGGAGGGGAGATGATGAATTATTTCAGGTCTGAAATATACTCTGGAAATACATATGGAAAATAAATAAACTTCTTGTCAGCTGTTTTTGTAGGATGTGATTCTAAAAGTTCTGTTACAATCAAATCATTGTTATTGACATCCCACCAACTGGTAAGGAAGATGTTTCATGACTTTATTATGAAGTCAAGTGTCACAGCACTTAATGACTAACTTCTGTATTAGCAGCAAAGGCACAGCTTTCAGAATCAATTCCAGTGTGTCTGAAAAGACATCAATTTAATACAGATGAGAGTTGAGGATATCCTTCAGATTCCTGATTAGGAATCCAGCAGGACTGAACTGTTGAGTCTTGTTGCTGACTTCTCCCAACAATCTGCTTGAGGCTTACACTAATTATTGTTCTGCACAATTGTTTCTAAAAGAAAACAAACACAATGATGACGATAAAAGATTCTGTGTGCCAGTTTCTTAAATACAAGTGAAATAAATGTGCAATAATTATTGGAATGAGAGGCTATGGCAATGTGTTCCATAAATGGCTGCAGTAAAGTAAAAGGTATTTGGCAAACTGAGCCACTGGACTTGATGAAACTAGAATTGCTTTGTGTCACTTGGGAAAAAGATATATCCTTAAAGTCAAGGAGTCTTTGCTGAGAATATCCTCTAACTCCTATTATCTACAAGTGAAAACATATACACATATGAGGGAATATGTGTGCCTATTCATGTCTATGTGTGTATATGTGTGTTTTCCTGTGACTTATATGTCCTTTAATACTGAACTGTGATATTAAGTCATAGATTAAATAGTCCTTTAGCATCACAAAAACACTATCTCTGAAATCATAAAACCCAAACACAAGTTCCAGAGATCAAAACACGAATGCAATTCTTAAGAGTAATATACAATCATAACCTATGAGGAGAAGACAGAGTTTATAGTTATTTCCTGAGTTCAAAGAAAGAGCCAGATTCATTTGCATAGTGCTGATATTCTAAGGACATGTGTTATCTGAGACAGAGAAAACACTCAACATGCATGTTACCAAGAGGAGAGGACAAGCAATTCTAGAGGAAAGTGGCACCAAACAGAGTAATAGGCTAGAATAGAGTAAAAAAAATGTAAATAGACAATGTAGTAAATTAGAGGAGGGAAGAGTTCTATTGTGGGTGGAAGAAAACCCAAATAAAGCTAAAGTTTCTCATTAACCCAAGCATACTTTTGTGAAGATAGATATTGCTCCCTTTGGTGAGAACAATGAAGTTTGTTTCATACTCTATACCATTCCAGTAGCAGGCTGTCTTTTAAGATTTCAAAGAACATTGGATTATTTGCATGAATATTATTTTATTATGTTTTTTCTCACCATTGCAATTTATTGAATGCATTAAAGAACAAATTGATATATTTCAATTCCTACCCATCAACTATTTTGGGGATGAAGATAAGGTGGTACACTATTAATTCAATCCTATTTGGATAGTCTGATATTATTTTTAAAGACACTAAACAGGGTTTGAATCACATGCATAACAATTCTTAAATGAAAAATTTATGGCAATGTCTCTAAAATATTAGACAGACACATGATGCCAATCCTGTACAGATTATATCACATATATGAGCTGTATCTGTTATATAGAGTATACAGATTATAACAATAAAATTAATCCTCTCATTAAACACCCTCTATTGCTTCTCAATTCACAAAAATATATATGGCAAACATCAAATTGTCCAATGAAATATTGAGCAAAGTGCACACATACATATATTCATAATATACCCACATGAAAAACTAATATAAGCAGCAGCTTAAATTTAATGCTTTTTGTGCTGTGACAACTCATGTCTGAGAATGCAGTTAGCTGCATTTAGACTTGATTCTAATTTATTGCTGATATAGCATAAATGTTAAGTACTGCTATTACAGCCATCGACCCAAACTTGTTAATTGGGCAGGGAAATTATAGAATATTTTTTCAGCTTAATTTACCAAGATAGTCTCAGTCAATACAGGTTAGCTATCTGATGAGATTCCCATGTTAATACAAATCATAGTGTAGAAATTAAAAGTGAAACAGAAGAAAAAATAACTATTATGTCTACTTACAAGACATCAAGGTATACTCAAATGCATGCTCTGAAATGTATATCCCTAAGAATGTCTCTAATGCATGCTCACATATTCTTTTTTTCCAAAAATTATGATGATCTATATTCCAAAAAATATTTTTCCCACTCCTCCTGGTATATTGAAAATTTTAAGGAAATATATCTGACACTATTTGAATGCCAAATTCCCAACAGTTAATTCAATGCAATCAGTCTTCCCCCAAAACACCTTCTGTTCCTTCTCAACTCACATAAAATGTGTAGGAAGAGAATAGAACAATTTCTTCTACCTTTCCCAGGGGTATGATACTAAGTTGCATAAAGTTACAGGCGACACAAGGATAGTTACAGCTGCTGAAATACTAATAAGAATTCCTAAGTTTTTGTACTTTTTAAAATTAGACAAATAATGGGGAGTGACTCTAGAACCTTGAAAACACATTCAAAAAATCCTAGATTGTTATGATAATACCTGATAATACAGGTATAGAACTTAGGTATTTTATAAATACCCAATAACCAAATATGTTCTATTTTACCTAGTTTTTTGCAAATGCCAACATATTTTTAAATTATTTACTCTGCTTAAGCTTGTTTAACCAAAGTTTATTGAAACTTAGCAGCTTCAAGAAAGTGGGAAGTGTCAAATCTTTCTACAGAGATTCACTTTTGTTTTTATCCTGTCATGTTAGTAGTCATAGTAGTAGTAGTCTCTCCATTTTTCAACAAAAAAGTACCCAAGAGTGAAAATTTTGGAATAAGCAGAATTAAACTATGGCCCCTGAATTGTACTCTTGCTTTAGGACTAGCTTATTTCACTGACTTGCACTCCTTGCAATCTCTTTTAGTGATGAACTATTAGCTGCTTTAGTTGCATTCCTGTGAGGTTGGAAATTGATTACATTAAATCTCTAATAAAATTCTCTATGCCCCTTTGGGGTGGATAGTGGTGTCAGAAATACATACTCCTGTAACCTAGACTACCAACCTGGTGGATAAACCAGAAGTGGGAGTAGGAATGATTAAAATAGTCATTAAATAGACTATGGAATTTTTTACAAAGTCAGGAACCAGAGGTGCTGGTAGGGATAATTAATAAGTCCATTCAAAAACCCAACTTGACCCCTAAAGTAATAAATTACCTACACATGCATAATACCACATAATATATAAGGCCACCTCTGCCCTGTTAAAAATGAATCACTTGCCCTTTAAGATTGGTGCCCATTTTTATTTATGCAAGCAACTTTTTGCTAATAAACTTGCCTCTTCCAGGTTAATGGAGATTTGGTCAAATTCTTCACAAAGGGATCCAAAGAAACCTCACTTGTCCCACATCAGTAATGATGTTAAAGGATAGTTCTTGTCTTGCTTTCCCACCCTCCACCAACAAATGGAGTCAGTTTCTAGGATATTGCTTGGGTAATATTTTAGCAAGCTTGACCACCATGCTTTAGCAAAGTGCCTTACTTTTGTAACTGGGGTTAGCTTTCTTCTGCAATTCCTTCTTCCTTTTATTATTGTGCACAAGTTGGAGAAGGACCTGCAATTTGAAGACAGACATCACTTTTGCCCTCTGATGTCTTCTTGTGTTTTGTTGTGAATTTCTCATTTTAAGTATATTAGTTTATTTAAAAGCTGAGGTTTAGGGAGGGAAGGAAAGTTCTGGGTACAGTAATATAAAAAGGTTGGTATACTAATTAACAGATCAATACTTATAGAAATCAATTTAGTACTTTCCACAAAGGTTAAGAAAAGAATATGCACTTGAGCAGTAAAAGTGATTACACAAAAATATTAATAATCACAATAATAATAATTTTCATTTAGAAAGTAATCCAAAGCATTCACCTAAATAGTTATTTTAACAGACCTTCTCCCATGAATATTTCATTAATTTATATTTATAATAAGTTAAACGATGCAACTTCAGGTAATATCAAAAGAATTTTTTAATCTTAATTTTTTGAGGTAACATTCACATATCATGTAAGTTTTAGAGTTGAAGTTCATATCATTTCAAATGTATGTTACATCACACCATGAGCACCAACAGCCCTCTATCATAGTTCATTGAGCCCCCTTTTTCCTGTTCCCTTCCATTTCCCCATCTTTTAGCTCAATTGTGGAGTCAAATTTCAGGAGTCTGTTTGGGTTAATTTTGTCTGTCCCTTGACTTTGCTTATTCATTTTCCATATCGAGTATGAGTACCTGGTATTCATTTTTCTGATGATTTGTTTTATCTAGCATATTCACTTCCTGTTTATAATTTTATGAGTATCAGGATTTTATCTTTTACTTATAGCTTAGTATTCTATTGTAAATATATACCACTCTTCTCTATGTACTCATCTGTCTTTGGATATAAAAGGTTTTTTCCATAGGTTGGGTATTATGAATAGTGCTGCAATTAACATACCTGGGCATATACTCTTTTGAGTGTAAAGAATTTGCATTCTTTATACAGATACATAGGAGTAGGGCTGCTAAAAGACATAACAAAATAGAAAGATAATGTCTTTTCATAAACTGGAAAAATAAACATTGTTAAAATGGCTATCTTACCCAAAGGAACATAGAGACTCAATAAAATTTCTACCAAATTTCAATGCCATTCCTCAAGGAAATAGAGTATACACGTTACAGATATTTGTACGAAAACACAAAAGGTCATGAAAAGCCGAAGTACTCTTTAAGAGAATATGAATGGAATTATCACATTTCCAGGCTTCAAACTAGACTACAAAGCTATGGAAACTATAATTAAAACAAAAGACACTGCACTGAATGGGAGAAAATGTCTGCATGTCACCATGTCACTCAACAGGGGCTAATAGCCAATACACAGAAGTCAGAAAACTTAAAAACACAGAAAAACAATGACCCAATTAAAAAATGGGTATAAGATCTAAATAGATACTTCTCAAAAGAAGTTATAAAGATGGCAAAAATGCACATGTGAAAATATCATTATTAGTTATAAGTGAAAAGTGTATCAAAACAACAATGAAATACTACTACAGAACAGTGTGAATAGATCAAACCAAAAAAGACCAGAAGAAACAAATATTGTTGAGAAAAAGGAAACTTGTACAGAGTTGTAGGAATGTAGACTGCTTCAGTCCTTTTGTAAGGCAGTATATATACTTCTCAAGCATTTCAAGTAGATCTAACATCTAAAAGTTTTTGAGGAACAGAACAATTCCTGGTAAGAACAGAAATGTTCATATGTCTTAGAATTATTTCTAGCTGACTGTAGTTTGTGTCCTGAACATTAATAAGTGTGATTTACTGAGGAAATTGATAATGCAACTGTTCAGGTTATAAAGGGTTATTAAATAATCAGTTGTTTTCCTTTATATCTGGATGCAAAATAGAAAAGATGAGGATCCTACTGCTTTTGGTCACATATATATTGATAAAATTCTATAACTTTAAAATGCATAAACAATGGAAGATAATAAATGAAAATTAAATCAGTGAGCAAAAATTGTTGAACTCAGTTTTAAAATCAAAGTAGTCTACAAAGTTTCAGATTGGTATATACATATAGGGTGTGTGTGTCTTTCAAATTCCATTTTAGTGAAAAAAAGATTCTAGACAGAAAGAAGACTTGGGAAAATAATATTAAAGCCCATTATAACCTGAGGGAATGAAAAGGCCATATTACAGAAATTTAGCAAAAGAAAATAATACTCCAGTTTCAGAATATTGCATCAAGCAAAGGTTGTTTTTTTTTTTTTTTACCAGTTTGACAAGAATCAATTCAAATGCTTATTAAAAAACAAACATTCCAGAATCTGTCAGAAGAAGGTCTGATTAAGTAGAGATGGGAGAACTACGAATGTGCACTCTAATATCATAAATAAAAACTACTTTTCTCATGCCTCCTTCTCTGATAAAGGATCCTATGTTAGCCTAGAATTAATTTGGGCTATATACAATTCAAAAGACACAAAGAAATATTCCTAGACTAAGAATCCAAATCTGTAACTAATATAAGTTCTATATATTCAAGATGAATACCAAAATGATCACTATATATATAAAACATTTATTTTAATATATTATTTTAAAAGTAAAAGGCTAAGAAAATCATGAAAATATATCTAAGGTAGAAGCACCATATATAAGATGACTTCATTTACTTGTTATACAAATATTGTGGCATGAATATAGAAAATAGTTTGAAATATGTATGAAATATTTTTGACATTGGCTAATTTTGGAGGAGTGAGAGGTGGGTATTTGCAGTGTGTATAATGTCTTGCTGCCAGCATAACAAAATACTATAAACTTGGTGACTTAAAGTAACACATTTTTTTTCCTCTACAAACTTCTCTAGGTAAGAAGTCCAAAAATAGTCTTACATGGCTAAAATTTAGATATTGGAAAGGCTGTTCCCTTTCAGAGATTAAAGAACAGAACACATTCCTTTTTTACTCAAGTTTGTAGAGGCTTCTGGCACTTTTTGGCTTGTAACCACATCACTTTAACCTCTACTTCCATGGTCATGTTGTCTTCTCATCTCTCTGATCTTCCTTTTTTTCCTTAAAAAAACATTCTTGTCATTATACTGGGCCCATGTATATAATGCAGGATAATCTCAGCATATAAAATGCTTAATTCAGTCATATCTACAGAGTTTCTTTTAGCATAAAAGCAAACTGAGTTCTTGGTACTAGAAAAAAGGCATTTAGAGAGGTAAAATATTCTGTGTATCACAGGGTAAAAGTGAGAGCACTTTTTATCATGTAGTCTTTTAAAGTTTTGACATTTAATTTTATTTTAATCATGGTATATATTAATTCTATATTCAAAACTGGCAAAATATTTAAAATGAAATAGCAACAAAAGCAATACAACTAAATTAGCTAGAACACTAATTCATTATTTAAATCACAATTAATTATACTTCACTTTAATTTATAACCAAAAGTGAATTTAGACAGTTTATAAGTCAGGCACCAGAAGTAAAATAAATGTAAATATAAAAAAAGAAAAATAAGTCAGTAATTCTAATAACTAGAGACATAGACAATGCCATTTTATGACTTAAAATAGCTCTTAAATTAGGAGTAAATCTTGACTCTGGGGTTTTTGACAACCCAAGCCAAAAGGGAAACTGAAGAAAAAGTTTGCATTATATTTACTCTTGCTAAGTAAGCAAATATATCCCACCAGGATATGACAGAATTTTCTGGAATTTTTCTCATATATATCATGGTAAGGGTACTACTTGGTATTATTGCAAATAACCAGTTATTGAAAACTTTTTATATGTGATTTGATAGATCTCTTAAAAATTTTATATTAGATTTCAAAATTTTAGTTTCAGTTCTCTTTATGCTCTTTATTAAGAAGATCAAGAAGTGTAAGAAGAAAATCTCCCTACAAAGCTAATTCTGTTAGGAGCACTATACCTCCAAGAACACAATTAAGTAGGACAAGGAAAGGACATCTGATCAGTCTATGCAAATATTTCAGTGTACCAATTTTATTCTTGGGGGAAAATCTAACTAAGCCATACATAAGTATCAACTACATCATACTGTACTAACTCATATGCTGAAAACTTGAAAGCTTTGCACCAGCCTTGAGTGCATTTTTAGAAAGAACCCAAAATTACTGAAAAGTAGCAGTAAAATATAAAGGCTGTAGCCATTGTAATGAAGGATCTGCTACTGGCAAGCTGCAGCAGCTTCATGTAGCTTCAGGTTACAATAAAAGCCCATAAAGTCCTGTCAAACCTATTTTTTTTTTGCTTGCTTTAATACTAGAACTTTCAAAATTAGTTTGAGTTTCTTCCAAAATTTGAAAATTCTTAAATGCTGAAAGTTGTTAGCTATCCCCTCCCTGGGAAAGGGAATGCATGGAATTCCTTCAACCATAGACAATTACCAGTGAGGTTCTTAATCCAAGCAGCACCTAAAACAATGGTTAAACACTGAATCCCCTTAGAAGTATTGTAGCTATAGTTCTTCCATAAGAGTAGGGAATTTGGCCACCCTGTACTGCCAGGAAGGACCCAGGGAATAAAATATTCACAGATGACACAGTGATTTCAAATTCAATACTGGGGTACTGGATTCTCAACATAAAGCATTATGTCATTCACATATAATGATAGCGTTAGTTCTTCTTTCCCTACCTTTGTTCTTTTTATTGCCTTATTGCCCTAGTTAGAACTTCCAGTACTAAGTTGTAAAGTAGTGGTGAGAGTGAGGCTCCTCGCTGGTTCCAGATTTTAATTGAAATTATTTCAGTATTTTGCAATTAAGGATGAAAACAATTCACAGAAAAACTAGTTGATAAAATAAAACAGTCAAGCAAGGTAGCCAGATAAAAATCAACACAAAATTCAGTGGTCTTCTTATATGCAAAAAAAAAAAAAAAAAAAAAAAAAAAAAAAAAAAAAAAAAAAAAAAAAAAAAAAAAAAAAAAAAAAAAAAAAAAAAAAAAAAAAAAAAAAAAAAAAAAAAAAAAAAAAAAAAAAAAAAAAAAAAAAAAAAAAAAAAAAAAAAAAAAAAAAAAAAAAAAAAAAAAAAAAAAAAAGCAAAAGAAATAGAGAAAAACAGAAGAATACATATGCATATATATTTTTTTAAAAAACTACATTTACCATTGCACAAAAGAAAATTAAATGCCTAGGAATAAAGTTAACAAAAAACATGAAAGACCTTACAAAGAGAACTACAAAACACTTCTAACAGAAATAGAAGGTGGTATAAAAAAGTGGAAGGACTTCTGCTCATGGACTGGAAGAAACAACATTATCAAAATGGTGATACTACCAAAAGTGTTTTATACAGATTCAATGCAATCCCAATAAAAATTATTCAAAGAGATAAAACAAAAATTACTGACATTTATATGGAATAAAAAAAGAGAACATCCAAAACCCTCCTGAACAAAAGAAGAGTAGAGGTATTAAAAAACAAGACTTGAAATTATACTACAAAGTGATAATAATTAAAACAGCATGATACTGGTACAAAAATAGACAATCAGACCAGTGGAAAAGAATTGAATGCCAAGAAATAAAGCCACACATCTACAGTCAACTAATACTAAACAAGGGATCAAAAAATGTACATTGGAACAAGAATAGCCTCTTCAGTAAATAGTGGTGGGTAAACTGAACCACTATATGCAAAAAAATGAACACAGACAACTCCCCCACACAATGTACAAAAACCAACTCAAAATGAATAAAAGATTTAATGTAAGATCTGAAACCATAAAGCATATAAAGGAAAATTTAGGCAAAACTCTCCAAGACTTAAACTTCAGAAATTCTTTTCAAGACACAACTATATAAAAAGAAGCTCAACTAAACAGGAAGAAAATCTTGCCATCCACAAAAATGATAAGGGTATGATAACAAGATCCACAAAGAATATACATAACCCAGCAAAAACAGTGCAAAAAAACCCAGTCAAAAAATGGGAGAAGAAACAAAAAGACACTTCTCCAAAGAGGAAATACAAATATCTAACAGGGATATGAGAAAATACTCAAATTCACTATTAATCAGGGAAATGCAAATCAACACCACAGTGAGATACCACTTCACACCAGTAAGAATGGCCCATATCAGAAAAATGGACAAGTGCTAGCATTGATGTAGAGAGAAAGGAACACTCTTACACTGCTGATGGGCATGTAAACTATAGAAACCACTATAGAAAACTGTGTGGAGGATCCTCAAACTATTGAAAATGGAACTACCATTCGACCTAGAAATCCCATTTCTGAGAATCTACTCATAGGACACCAAAAGACTAGTTCAAAAGGACACCTATACTCGGATGTTTATTACAGCACTATTTACAATTGCCAAGATATGGAAACAACCCAAATACCCCCAAACTGACAAATGGTTGAGAAGACATGGTATATTTACACAATGGGATATTATGCTGTAATCAAAACTGACAAATATAAAGCATTTGTGATAACATGGAGGGAACATGGAGCGGAATCATATTATCAGAAATAAATCAGGAAGTTAAAGACAGAAACCATATGATCTCACCTATAGATGGGACAGAGGAATCACAAACAAAAAGATAAGAAAAACCCAAAATAAGCTGACAGCGGAGCTGAGGAAGACTGCTATGGGAGAGGTAGGGGGAGGGAGAAATTGGGTAAGGAAAGAATACAGGAAGATCATGAGGAAGGTTCTTAGGTGATGGGGTAGAGGTAGAACCCTGGGGAATATATACACACATACATGTATGTATACTTATATGCATGCATATGTAAACAACAAGATTAATAAAAAATACCGGGGTTCTGGTTAGCAAAGAAGGCACATGTGGCTGGATTTTGAATATTTCTCTGCTGAGCGATCATTTAATGAAGATAATAATAATAAATTGCTAGAGGTATTTTGACAAAGGTAGTATCTACACTCAACCCCATCCTCAAGACCTTTTTGTTTGAGTAAGTGAACTTTAATAATATAAATAGTATATATGTGTCTTGTTTGGAAAATTATTACATAAATAAATATTTATTGAAATCTAAAATTACGGGTTCACAGGGTTATAGATCTAGAGGTGATGTTAATAGACACTTTGACTAATCTGATTGGTAGGCTCTAATACATGGATTATATAGAGAATATGCATATATATAGCATGTAGGACAAAAAAAAAAAAAACCCATGAAGTTGCAAGTAGAGAGAAAGGCCAACATTAAGGAATGCCCGTTGATCCCAATATTCACATATTTTACTCAAAGTCTTATGGGGTTGTTTTGGTCTTACATCTCAAAAAAAAAAAAAGGCACTTACTTATGTGGACTTAATTTATATTCATAATATTTATGTGTACTTTTCCCACCAAAGTGAGCTTTGGCTAATTTATCCATCCCCTGAAGAGAGTTCACCATGTTTATATTGCCAAAATAAACTGTAAAATCAGAAATTAATTAAAAGAATAACATCACCAAACTTAGAATATTTTATAATTTTATACAGTGCAACAAGATAGTAAATGTAGCAGTAAAAACAGTTCCTGATACACAAGTATTGCTTTTTAGTGCCATAAAAATGTACTTTCAAGAGAGTTGCACATTATAGTTTAAGTGAAGCTCTTCATTAGATAGTATGAGAAAATGAGGCATGAAAAGAAGATGGAAAAGCCTCCTTAATAGTTCCTGTGCAGATAATGTAGGCCAAAGACAATCAATAGCTATGCCTCATTTATTTTATGTCTGTGAGCACTTAGAGGCAAAATGTTAGTGTTTGCTATTCTGTTGGCTTTCTTTGCTCTGCATCAGTAATGAAAAAATGGATTTGCATATTTAAGGTGTAACTTTTCCAAATTTGACTTAAAGAACTGGCTGTGATTGTTAGCCAATATAGAAAAAAACAACTTCTCTATTACTTTGGGTCCATTAAAGTCACTTCAAAGAAGTTTTGTTGATAGTTAGTATATCTTCAAATGGAGCTAATTAATATAAAAGTTCACATATATATCATAAAATGTATCATAAATGTATATAAAATTAAGGGTTCCATAAATACCCAATTATAAAGATTACTGTAAATGATAAAGACAAATGCTGAAATCAATACATTGTAGAAAGTATAGCTTCAAATTAATCTATCAATGGAATATTCACCTGGAACACACATTTAGACATCATGTAAAATGTCATACCTAGTAGCTCCACTAAATTGATAGCATGTTGAAATACAATACATGTTTAAAGTTAAAGGCTTATTCATTATGACTGTTATATTTGTGAGGATAGAAAGTTATGGAAGAAAATCTCGGATAAACAAAGTTTTTTTTTTTTTTAATCTGTTTTCCATTAAGAGATTAAAACTTAAGAGCCATATAAAAATGGATTAATATTTGCTAGTAAGATTATTGAAAGCTAGACTGTATACATACTGTGAGCTCAGCAATATTCAGTATTAGTGAAAATAGACGAAGAAACAGAAACAGCCAACAAAATTCTTCCATAAGAAAACTCCTGTCTGCCATTTCTTCCCTGAGAGTAGACCAGAGAGATCATCACTAGGAGGAAGAACTATTGGTAACACTGCAATAACAATAGGAGGGGAAAGAAACACACACACACACACACACACACACACACACACACACACACACCAAAAAAATAAATTAAAAAACACTGACAAATAAGACATTTAAAAACAAACAAACAAACAAACAACAACAACAACAAAAAAAAACCCAACAGACTAGGAGTAGACAGTTGTTGTGTAAAAATAACTTGGAGGGTTCTGAAATTTCAGTCTCCTACTTTCCAAACTCCAAAAGTAAAAAACTGAATAAAGGTTCATAAGAGATCAGTAGTCAATCAGCATTAAATATACAGTCCCATAATTTACTCTGATTTTAATAACTTCCAAACATATTTAAAGACAAGGCTTATTTTTTTTAATGATTCACCCTCAAAAGCATAAGAAAATTTTCAGAATAAAACAGTGCAAAAGTATTTCCTCCACCACTAACCAATGTAGTTTATATTGGATACTTTGTACACATATAATTTGTATTGGACACTTTGTACACATATAGTTTGTATTGGATACTTTCCATAATTTTTAATTAGGTCACATTGGTTTACAGCATTGTATATGACTCAGAAATATAGTGTCCCATCTCTTCAGATGGGCACTCATTTTTAACATTTAAAATAGTGTGCTAAGTTAGCTATCCCATTTCCACTGGAATTTTCATTACGATGCATTTACTTTGTTATTTCTCTAAAGATAGTAACATAAGAAAATGTGATCTGTGGTAGACTATAAGGCAGTGTGGAATTTATAAGAAACCTACTTCAAATCCGTAGTAGTAACTAACCACACACAAGACTTCTAAACTGGGAAATTTTATTTAAAAAAAAGCCTCCACTGGGCCATGGTTGCATTGGCACAGTTTTAATGTGGTTGCTTGAAAAATGTTCTTTCATCTGTATTTTGCCCTACTCTTCATCGACTACTAGGTATTTTTATAAGGGTATATTTAATCACAGAAGTTGATAAACTATAAACAATTTTCATATATTATTATATACCTAATATGTGTCAAATACAAATATGGTTGCTTTAAGAAAACTGTCATTGTCAGTACCCTAAGTCAGTTTAAATAGAGTTAGGATTTAAGACTGAGAAGTGAGAAAGAAGTAAAGCAGTAAGGTGTGCATGATAGGAAAACATACATGATATAAGTTCAAGTGGAAGTGAACAGGTGTCAGGACAGGTACCAGGACTTGAAAAAAAAAAAAGGAGTCAGGGAGCCTTCATAAATAGATGAAACAACATAAGCACAAAAGACACCAAGAGAACCAAAATTACTAAAGTGAGCTATTCAAGTTCAGGGAAGAAGAAAAACCAATGATACATTAATTTAGGAGGGCATTTGAATACAATAACAAAAAAAAAAAAAAGAAAAAGAAAAGAAAGAAACAATCCAGTTAGAGAAAGAGAAACAGCAAATCAGCCACAGCACTGGTTAAAAAAATTAAGCTTCTTGTTAGATCCATGATGTACAAATATTTTCTCCTACTCAGTTTAATGACAGTCTCTTTCACTGTATGGAAGCTTCTGTCCTTCAATAAGTATTTAAGAGTTACAAGCTTAAAATACATTTTGGGAGTTTTCTTGTTCTTTCTTGTGTTGAAAGAAACATTCTAAGTTGCTCAAACTCTGTAAACCTATTTTCCCTTAGCAGCATTAATACTTTCTATATTTTGAAAATATACATATATTTTTGTAATTATTATACCTTTTTTAGAATCTTTATATCTCAATTTTGTTTTAATGACATGTCCTTTATCTGTAGTATTTTTGCCCTAAATTTACTTCATAAATTTAATTTATTATAGGAAAGTTTTTCCATTTTTATTTTGGTCAATGTGATAACATTATACCCTTCTATTGTTTTGTAGTCAATATTGTGTATCATATTTGAAGGTGTCATATTTTAAAATATAGTTCTTTTAAAGAAAAAATAAATATGTGCACACACATACTGAGAAAATTTATGTGGTGCCTGAAAAAGAAGACTACTAGAAACAGTTTATAAGATATACATTGAAGAAAAAAAAAATATGACTCCTTCACAAGGAGCAAAGGAGACTTTCAAAACAGAAGTGACTTTCAGATAACGCAAAAAGCAAAAAGTCAACAAAATGTTCCTCAGCAGTTTTGGTTTAATCTTCATTGAGTCTACTCGAGGATGTAGACAAGCAAGAGTTAAGAAGACTATGAACAAGTTTACTAAACTTGATTTTAAGGGTTGTAATATTTTTCTAGGTTTTGGTAAGATGAATATCTATGGTTTAATGTATCACCACTGTTAGATTAAAATATCTTACTTGATTATATAATTCATTTTATTCTTTTGGAAATAGGTCAAGAGATAATAAATTATAAATGAATATTTAGTAGAAACGTAGGGCCTTTTGTACCTCAGAGGTTATTTTTTTCTTTTTTACCTAGAGCTTCATAATTGCTAAATTTACTGATGAATATATAATTTGCACTAGTAAATCTTAATTCTTCATCAAATATTAGAGAAAATCAGCCCAGTTTTCAGATTCTTTCTATAATAGAAAGAATCTATTTCTTATTTATTTTTATTTAACTTACCCTTTATTCAAAATCATGTATTTGTTAAGGAGCTACATAATTTCTAAATTTAATCAGAATAATAAAAGAGGCAGGTTTTGTGGAGAAGAGGGACAACCATTTGCCATAGCTAAGATCATTTAGCATCAACGATGGCATAAACTAAATAGCAAACTATCTCCCTCTCAAAAGAAATATTGTTTTCAAGGGTACTTCTAGTTGTTTTGTCCCTTATAATTATCATTGTAGCAACTCAACTTCAATTTTTATGCTAACAGATGAATAAATTCCTCCTTTTATTCTTCCATTAATTATAACAATAAGATATCAGTAGTTGTACATTGATTTCAAAGTGCTTTATCTATACTGATATAGTCATACGTGATAATCACAGTAACACTCAATGCCAAGTATTTGCAATTTTCCATATGAATTCAAGACAACAAAGACTCAACTTGAACTGCTGTTTCATCAACACTTTTTACGAGCTAGTCGAATATGTCAAAATCTGGAAGTTCATTTTATCTGTTAAAAAAAAGAAACATCCTATATTCAACCACATTCAACTTAAGAATACATTTTTACAAATTAGCAATGGAACAATATCCTAATATAGTAAATATGAAATTTCCATGATTTAATGGGCTATTATCTGGCACATATTTGTAGATACATCTACCAATAGATCAAATGTTCAATCAAGTCGTATGTTATGGAAACCTTAATTCATTTTAAACAATTATTTAGAATTAATAATACACACAGAAGTCTTTGTTCATACTATTAGTTGTAAAGAAATTCACATCCAGGCAACATAATTATTTTCTCTGTATTTCCGCTAAGGATGTAAAAAGAATTACTGTGTTGATTACTTGCACAGGTATTCCTCCAAGGGATAACCAACTAGCGGATTTATTTAACCACCTAATCTGGAGCTATTAGGCAATTTATTTTATTCTGTTGTTTTTGTTTCCCTATACAATTATAAAATTAAAAACTACAAAGTGAAGAGAAGGCTCTGGTTAATGGAAAGCTCATAGGATTTGGATCCAAACAAACTTGAATATTGTTTCTACATTTATTAACTGAAGAATCTTGAGTATCGAGGTCTAGGCAGGTAATAGATTTCTACCTTTTAAGAGACTATCCAAGGAAGCTGCCTAATGAAGTCACTGGTAGCTGACCAAGGTCTTTTATCCTGGACAGTCCAGCAGAAATCAGGAATAGATCTTACAGCATTGTGCAGAGAAGTAAAGAGCTATTTGTAAAAGTTTGTTTTCTTTCACAGGAAGGAATTGTTCTTTCCTACCTAAGCCTCTTCTTTATTTCATAGCAAATCTTTCAGGAGGACAGTGCATATTTTCTACTCTGTTGTAAGAAATACCAAAGCCATGGAGAAAAGAATGAACCATACCCAGTGGTTCTTTCTTCTGAGCTCCAAAATTATATATACTACTCAGCATTAAACTGGAATGTCTAATAAATGTCTCAATTTAGCCATGCGAAACTGAAATCCTGATTTCCCTCTCCTCCAATAATGAAGTTCAATAACATATTGACAGGTAAAGATAACCAAGCTATCTTAGTAGAATTGATTACCAGAAAGGAATAGTAGGCGTGGAAATTAATGTTGGACAGAGCACAATGGACAACAGTGGGGGATTATGTGTGCTTGGCTGTTAGGTATGGTATGGTAACATATATCTGAATAGACGTGAACCTGTAACTCTGAAACAGTGTTGTAAACCAGTGTTTCTGCAATAAAAGAAATCAAACTAAAAACATAGTAAGGAAAAGGTCAAGTTTCGAGACTGAAACTTTTCTAAAATAATTCATACACCTACTTCTGGATACCTTTATATGTGTCTACGTCTTTGAAAATCACCAGAAAGACTATATTTTCAACAGATAACAATAGACATTCATAAAGTGGGAACCCATTCAGTTTTCATGTACTTGATGATATGATATCACATGATCATAATGCTTCAAATTAGTATCTAAAACCACTATACTAAGGAAAAAAAAACATTGAAAAATAGAGTGCAAGTAGATTATGATTTCTTCTGAATAAATTAATGTCAATATTTTATTTATTTACTTAAATCTAAGGCTTCAATGTCAAGCTCACTGTAAACCCAGTATTTTCAATAATGTATTTTGTAATATTTGTAAAACAAATTAACCAGCATGCAAAAATATTTTTTTCTTAATGGGCAGGTCAAACATGTGGGACATGTTGGGTTGATTCCAGTTGTGTGAGTGATTTCAAATTTCAAAAAATAAGAGGGATTTTAAATCACTCATTTATGATAGAAATATAATTATTATTGACACAAAACTGTGAGTAGATGTATTTATCCTTATGCTGTTTTAGTTTCTTGCTTTGTTCATATGTTAAAATTTCAAGAATTTTATACATTCATCTATATGCCAGCAGATTACATTACCATACCATTATCAAGATCAGAAAACAATATACTAAGTGCTTATTTGCATGTACTATTCTATAGAATTTACATTTGAGCAATTTTTTTTACTCAAATCAGTAATTTTTAGTGTCACCATTAGACATGTACTAAGTACTAGAGGAAACTGTATAATTAAAACTCTTTCCTTTTTTATTTTTTCATCATCCTTTTTCTCTCCTCTTTTACTCCTTTTCTTAATAGATTTTTTTTAAAGTCTAGATCTACGTAGTATTATCTCTTACCTTTTAGTAATTATCATTTATCTAACTACTAGAATTAGACTTTTGTTAACTCCTCACTTTTGTCTGGGATTAGAGAATATATCATTCCCTTTATCAGACTAGCCAGTACAAGGTTGGTGATTTGAGTACTTTTCCTAAAAGATTTTCTGGCTGTCCAGTTTTACTTAACAGAGTAAATCCCATTTTTAGAGTGAAAAACTCATGAAACTTAGAAAATAATTTGCTTTCTACCTTTGCAGACTTACTTAATATATATCCTTTGTGGTTAGTTCCTACCTTATAGAGCACAGATATCATCTGTAACATGTAAGTGATAACTTGGAGTTCTTATATGAATTACATGAAATAATGTGCCTAGAATATAGCATAGACTGTAATACAGTACATCTTATCTTCATAATCTATAACTCACCTACACTGTTTTAATTCAGTCTTTCTCTGGCCCTATTTTTACTTTGGACTCTCACTTACCCCTCTAGGAGTGATATTCCACTTTATACGATTATCCTAAAAATTGAGTCTAGCTTGATTTCCCCTGATTGTACTTTCACTGGGTTACTACATCTGGAACAGAAATTTTCATTCCCTCTCTTACACAATGCATTTAGAGAAAGAAATTCAGTCATTCAGTCATCATTGTTACGGCTGAAAGTTGCTTCCTACTGCTCTATTTCCTGCAAGGTTACTGTTTTTTGATCAAAGACCTAAATATTGATCACCTTATGAACAGCTAACTAATATAATTTCCTGGTTGAAAATTCTTTAAGTAAATGATGATTCACCAGCATTATCTCTATTGAAGATGCTTAAAACATTGCTGTACATGTGTTTTGGTAGATTACATTGTGCTATCCCTTTCTACTTTAAATCATATATATATATTAAATCATATATATATAATTCTTAACATGTAATATGACTATATTTGTAGAATGGGCTTATAAACTTAAATGCAGCCATATGACTGGATAGTTTATCCCATAGGCCTGGTTTTGGTGCCAGGAGAGGAAGAGACAACAGACATTTTTATCCCTTTAACACACATAGAAAAGAGTCCAGTGAGGAGACAGGGGAAAAAAATGGTCATCTGAAGGCAGGAAGAGACATCTCACCAGAAAACAATCTAACAGAGTCTTGATATTGGATATTAAGCCCTAGAACTAGAAGAAAACACATGTTGTTTAACTCACTCAGTTTCTGGTATTTTGCTACGGCCGCTCTAACAGACTAATACATGTATAGTATAGTCTAGATTTTGCTTATTCATTTTTTTTAATAAAACATTTTTGTAGATATAAAAGAAGTAGCTTTATATAGTGAATTCAGAATCATTGCAGTAATTCTTAATTGCAATTTATATTAATATAACATGTTCAATCTTCACTGTGCCACAGAGGAAACCTGTCCTCAGGCAGTTTTACAGTACTCAAATATGCTCACAGTAGTTGAGCACTTGGACATGTTAGAGAGTTAACCGACATTGTGATTTAAAGAACATAAATAAATAAACAAACAAAAAAACAAACAAACAAATAAATAAATAATGAAAAGTGAGTAGAATGTTATCAGTAGAATGTTACCAACAGAATTCACTGAAATAATTTCTTAAATATAATCATTAATATATACATGTAATTTTTTGAAATATTCTAGCTTTACTCAAACTTTGCTTGCTGCACATGTGCAAATAAAAGTGGACAGAGGCAGTAGTGCCATCTTGCAATGCCAATCAATCAACTAGTCAATGCAGCTTTGTTTTGCAATGACTTCCATGGGCTAATATTAGCATAAGTTGCAACAGTGCCTCAAGATGAAAATTTTATTAAAAATAAAGTGTTTAAAATCTGCAGTGCTTTCCATATGGACAGCACAGCACATGATTTTACAGAGCACAACAGGTATTTTTAATCTTTGTAACTTGTCTATGCCATCTCTGTTTATATTTACCTGCAGTGCATGTCAAAGACACAACTATAGAAATACATTTTCACTACATATACTTTGTAAAGTTATTCAATATAAACATTTGAATAAACAATATCCATATCTGTTTTATTATCATTTGAATTCAACAATGAGAAATTTTGCTTGTTTTCTTCTCTTATAATAACTGGTGTTTTTTTTTTTTTTAAAGAAAAAAAAACTACTGGCTCATTTTAGAAGATAACCTTAAACAATTCAGACAATTATACCATAAAATTTAATAAAAATTCATTTTGCTTTCTTTGTATGATCTCCACATGTTAGAAATATTTTTATAAGGATAACTAGTACAATATTTTGGAGGAAAGCAATAGATTGATAAAGTATACAATCTTCATAAAATGGACATACTTTGTAAATGTAGGCAAAGTAAAATCTGTGTTTACAGCCTTTTCTCAAGAGTTGGGACATCTTGCAAAGGTAAGATCGTTTTTGATGATTTGAGTTTGTTTTACTATCATCACAGAAAAAAAAAAAACAAACAACAAAATAAAACAAACAAAAAAACAGAAACTGTTTCCAATGACCATTTTGGAGACAAGAGTAGAGATGCAAGGTCCATATTTCCTAAACTAGTTGTGTGCAATGATAAAGTTGCAGATAGTTATGAAGATACAAATTCCAGGGATGCATTTCTCAGCACTCAGTACATTTCTTTTTAGTTAGGAACCTTAGGGAAGTTACCTAAATTCTGTAAACTCCCTCTCAAATCTAATATAGTTATAATAATTGTATCTACATTATAGAAATTAAAAAGAATTAAAGGGAAAAACAATGTGGTAAAAACCAGTGAGGCACTGTAACATAGTCATCATTAACTTGTTACTGACATAGCTGTTGCAATTATTAAAAATATTATGGCAAAGAAATCATTTTTGAGAAATGCATATGCATAGTTCAATAAAATGTCATTACATATCAATGGGAATATCTAAATAAGCATAATTAGCAATTCCATTATTAAAACAGCCATTTTTTTTAATTACCACATTTTCCTTAAGATCTTGTCATGAATGTCTGATAAATTTTTACTTATAAGTATTTTTAAAATTATTTTTCTACTACTTAACAGTGCATTTCACCCAATGATATTTATTGAGATAAAATTGGTTTATATCATTGTATTTGTTTTAGGGGCTTAAAGCTCAATCCACTACAAAAGTATGTTTTTATACCATGTTCACATCAAAGACCTTATAATCCTCCACCATACTCTTCTGTGGTAATGCTGTTTTGTCACACTGTGTATGACAGGAATAAAGGTTCACAAATCAAACAAATATATGTTATCACACCATTAAACATTGAAAACCAATAATCCTTCACCATATTCCATCATTTCCCTTACTACCTTTGTTACCCTACCCACATTTAATTAAACGATGAATTCCCACCGCCAAAAAATATTTTACCAGAAAATTGAGTTCAAGTGTCTAAATTATCAAGCTGCAAACATTACCTTAGCATTACCTATGAAACCTTAACAGTGACAACTCTAGGATAACAACATTTTTAGAATAATACACAAAGCTCCAAATTCAGTAGATATTCACAATTACAAGGTGAGTCAATAAAGAAACCCCAAACAAACAAGCATTTCAGCCCAAGTGTTAAGAGCAAAGGTTCAAACTGTGTCCTAAACTAATTATGGAGCCTACATCAGTCAAGTTCTGGAAGATCTATGAAAACATTAAAACCAGTCAGAACTGTTCCTTTGCCATTTTTCCCTTTCTCACGTAGTCATAATGACAGTTCCTAGTATTTTCAGAAGAATGTAAGTACTTTAGGGCATATGTTGTCAGTCTGGATCTATGGCACTAATACCACTTGATTATAAAGGTGTTGAACAATTTTACAGATTTCACTTAAGTCCTTCAAGTCTGGTCAGCAGAACAAATATCTCAAATTTTCAAGGTGATTGAGCTGACTAAGTGAGAACACTGTGATTCTTCATTCATCTTCACTTAATCAGAAGGAAAGGTCTTCTATGGACAAATGAATCTAAGAAGTATAACATTCCTTCTAATCTTTTTCCTTCCCTTTCACTTACACTATGGACACTACCACTTCTAAGAGAGCCATATTCTAATATAACACTAATTTAAAGACCCTTGTCTCAGAGTTGTGAATCTTCCCTTCTTTCTTTCTAATTGAAAATGTTTTATAGTCTTTCTAAGAAATAAATGCTAGGACCTAACCTCTGAATATCATTTAATCACTTTTTTTCTTTCAATCAATTCCAATGTTTATTTATGAGAATCACTGTACCTGTTAAGTGTTGAATTAAAAGGATTGGAAGAGAGGAAGACACTATTAGGAAAAACCCAGAAAGTAGTACTACCTGAAATATTTATGAACATCTATCACTAATGGTAAATTGCATTTTAATTATTTTGAAATGTACTGAAATTAAAGAGCATTTGGAAAGCAGCCATCTAGTGTTGAAGAAGTATAAATTAACCACGTGGTTACATTGAATATTCAGAAATTCAGATAGTCTTAATGGAGTGATAATAATTTCCAAGCTACATTAAAACTTCTTGGCACATGCTCAGGGAGGCTCAGAGCAGGTTGTTGCTCTGCTTAAATGTTTACATACCAGCAGCCTATTCTCCCCAATAGAAACACAATGAAAATTCAAACACAATAAATCATTCCCAAGGTACAGAGATTCAAATGCCACAAGTGTTTTGATTCACGTTGCTTCAGGGATAGAATTTACAAATTGAAGAACTTTTAAATTTGTTAGAACATAGCACTCTGGAAATGAGAAAAGCAAAGCCAATTGGATTCTGGGATCTTATTTGTGTGTCACTCTGCATTACCCTCGGCAGTGAGTAACTGGCATAACGGATAGAGCCCCAAAGTGTGATGCTTGAGGCAGAGAGTCATTTCACCTCTACAGTCAGCAGGAGAGCCTCAGAGATATTTCACTTTGGATATGATTTCAGAGGTGTCCCAGGACAACATACCGTTTTAAAATGGGAAAATGAATCACAGCGATGAAGTGAATTTTTGGCTTCCAAAAGTTATGAATCAAGAAAAAAACTTAGGTTTACCTGATTATCAATACCGTTTCCATTCCTCTCTAACATTTGTTAAACCATATTAAAGCAATTTTGCACGTGTATAGTAATTTTTCAGCTCTAATTAATGAATCACTAACATGTATTTGCTTAGTTATGCTTTACTTCTTACTTTACTTGTACTATTAAATTCTGCAATATTTTGCCTTTAAAAGGTTATTATTACAAAAAGATCTTTTATTTTTCCCTTTTTCTTTAGTTTTCCAATAAGTATTAAAATAAATAAGAGCAGAGTTGCTATATATTATTATTTAGACTGTCCTTTTTGCAAATGCTGACCTATGTATAGCTTCTAGATGTTAAACCATTTACAAAATGTTCTGCATTCTACTTAGCAAATTACTTCTTCCTCACATACTTCGGTAGCTACCATCAAACTTGTGTCATGTTTATGGAAAGTCAGGATGCTGTGAAAAATCGCAATGCCACAAATGAAATTGCAGAAGTACAGAACTGAAAGAACAGAAATGCTACGATACCTAATACGCTGATGAAAGGAAATTGAAGCTTGGAGTTTGCCTGCATTCTCTTCACCTGGGCATTCTGCACAATGATAACAGATTTTAATTGGGGGGGAGAGGGTTAAAAAGTCACTTTTATGTAACACACTTTTGGTATCAAATACTTTTGGTACTTCTGGTATCAAGTCTTAACAACTTTTACCAGCTACTACATCTTTAAGATTTTATTTTGGATGAAATTCAAAATATTGATAATATAAGGTACATTATGCTAGGGATAAACATTATTCAAAATGTCAAGCCTTAGGTGACTAAAATTACTGGACTTTAAATATTAACATACATTTTTTTGAGCACCAGTCAGAAGAATCTACTGATTTACATCGAGTCAAATGACATCTGGTTTCTCAATAACAGTATCCAGTGTCAAAAAGATCAAAGGAGTGTCTACAAGGTATTCAGGAAAAGGAGTTTCCAATTTGCCCAGTGGTAAGTAGAACTACTAGCCTTTCTGGATTCATGTCTATCAAAATTGACATTTTAGATAAATTTGAATGAATTCTAGAACCTTCCTATATCTAAGGCTGTACAGGCACAAAATAGGTCTAAACACAGATTCTTTCAGCAAATGGTATTCCACCAGTGTGTATACTTACCTCTGGTTAAAGACATTTGTTTTGTTGTTTTTGTTCTGCTGAATGTCATCTCATAACATCTAGGTGTTCCACAAACCATTCCAAGTATAACTATTTTTGTTTTGCAATGCAATAAATACCTCTAAGCTAATTATTGTATCTTATAAATGATTTGTGTAATACTCTAACCATTTATAGCAGTTATCCTAAAAATTAAAATGTTTGTGTTTTAGGAAAAATCAAAATATGTGCCCACTACAATGTAGTTTGAAGAACAAACCATATTTATTACACTAAATATTATATGTAAAGTATGCAGTTAAGTGATTGAATCACTTAGAAATAATTTTCCAGCAGCATACTGTTTTCTCCACAGATGTAGAATCATTTTAGATATTCCATATACTATGAAAACTTGAGATAACATAACTGTCCTACTTAAGAGATAATATAACTGTCTCTATCTGATTATACAGATGGGCAAATTTATTCCTTGGAGAATTGATGACAATAATTATAGGACTGAGACCAGATTTTAGGACTATGACGCATGTGTGATGCTTCTTACACTGCCCAACAACAGCCTCTTTCTCTCTTTAGACCTGTATTTCATTTTGTTATAAATGGTGGTTGCTTTTCCACCATGTTCGTGCTATTCTTTTAGAAGCAAGAGATGCAAAGTTGAAGAATACTACAAGGTTCATGTTCTCAAAGCTATGCAAAGTTTCATTGAAATACCCAGATTCTCAATTATCTCCCTTCTATTATTTCCTTCTCTTTCATCAACCATCCAGAGCATTTCTACACTATCTCTGAGTCACTAAGATATATGACTTATAGAAGACTTTACTGTTCTCCTATTGCCTGTGTCGCTCTCAGCTTAATACTTTCTCTTTTTATCTTACATGCAATGTTTAGCTCTATTAGGGTTAGAAAAGCATCTATATGCTTACTTGTTCTTTCCACTAAAACTGTGACTTCTAAAGGTCAAGAACTTGTGTCATTTGTTCTATTATCTCTGGTATACATGCAGTAACTGGAAAAAAATGAAAACTCATTAAATATGTTGTTGACTAAATTGAGAATGCCTGCAAGAAGTCTTATATAGACTATTCATATCTCACTATAAATGAGTTTAAGTAAATTGATTTTTCCTGTTATCCATGCCATATTGACTTAAAACTAATGTATATATATATATAATATATATATAAATATATATATATGTGTGTGTGTGTGTGTGTGTGTGTGTGTGTGTCTGGGACTACTTTACTCTTTGCAACAATGCCATGTTCTCTAATGAGCCTGCTCAGTAAAACATTCTTCATATATTTGGGAAAATACATCTCATTCTTTTACTCAAGCTAATATGTTGATGTTAGGATTTGAACATGCCAGAGAAGGCTCTGTTGAAGTTCTGACATAGTTACTTTGTTTCTTCTTAAAGGTCAAATTGGTTAAAAAATCCCCATAGGAAAACTTTTAACATACTGAAAAAACAATTTAGAACATGGGTATTTGTCTGAAAGCATGTTTCAGAGTTGGGCTATTATCTGTGAGTAAATGGAGAAGATCTATTTTCTACTTTCGGGACAGAAAATAATAAACATCAAAATCCTCAGCACCAACATAAAAGTTTACACATTCCAGATTAGTTATTAGACAGGCCAATTTTTAATTCTCTCTCATCTGGAATATAAAATGGCAGAGTCAATAGATTTGTTCCATCTGTATTGTTATCTCTTCAGTAGGCTATGCTCTGTAATTGAACACTATTTACACTTAGTATCAGGGATATGAAAACACTCCAGGAGAATATTGCATTAAAGGGAGTTACAGGGGTCGTGCTATATAATTGTCTTGGAATTGTATTATAAATAGATTCACAAAATTTGACCCTACTACCTAATAAATAGTGAGAAAAAATATCTAACAGTCCATCTATTATGTGGAATGAAGGTGTGTGTGTGTGTGTATGTGTGCATGATATTTCATTCTTGCTATGAATAGGTTGTTACTTTCTCAAACAAATAAATGTCTGCTTTAAAATGCAGCCTATTTTCTTTATTTCTCTCAACTAGTGAAGATTAGTTGTTGCTACAGTTCCCAGAAAATTAGTCACCTGATACTATTTTTTTGGTTTATCCTGAGAATCCTTCAGAGAAAGTTTAAATCAGGGAAGTATTGTTTGAATATTGCTTCATGTTTCCTCCATTTCTTCAATAATTCCAGATTGAATCTATCAGACTCCCATTAAGCAAGTAAGGAGGTATATTGTAATGACACAGTCTCTTTTCAACATCTTAAGTAGATTAGGGGAAAGAGGATAAATACAAGATGTAACTGATGTAAGCTTATTTTGATTATTAATTAACATTTATTTTCCTAGAATGGGATTTGACATTGGATAAACTAGAATTAAATCCATATTCTTCTAGACAAAAGTTACAAGTTTACACAAAATTAAACTTGACATTTTAAATGTGAAATGTACATGAGTCTAAGACATTCTTTTTTCACACATTAATAACTCAATGCATTATGTTCCTTAGCCCTTAATTCATTCTTCAGAATCAACGATATACATTCGTCATAGTGCATAGATAAGTAGAGGTGTCTAACTTGAAATGTTCTCCCTAGATTCAAAGTCCTTCCTTTCAGCAACCATTAAGATCAATGGCAAATACATTTATTTTAGCTACTCAATTTAGCTACTCAATTTACTCATCCAGGAAATATAAACACAATGCCTGTTTTAAAATACTTGAATCTGTTTAGTTAACCAAATAACATACATGCAAGTTTTGAAATCTATAAGTCAAATGATTAGTTTATATAATGATATAAAACAGCATGAAAGAGTGGAAAGGGTTCTAAATTTAAGGAGAAATTGAAAACTAAGCTTTTCTTCCCTCCTTCCTCTAATTGGTTGTTCATTAAAGACACCATTCATTAAACTCTGGGTATGAATATCTTCCTCTTTAAAATAAAATATTAAATTTAACATAGGATTTTCCATGACTAGAACGAGAGGTTTTAATAGGAAATTACCCTTTTTAGGTGTGAAAATGGTTCATGAAGCACTTGAAATGACAATAGAAAAGATGAGTAGGATTCAGGATGATATGAGTGGGTGAAGGCATTTCTGATAAGATTTTGCAAACTCTCTACCAGACATTCCAGACAAGTTTAAAAGCAATGATGGTGATGAGGATGATGATGATGAGGATAATGCAAAATATTTTACATTAAAGCAATACATCATTATGTACCATCTGCCATTCCATTTTGAGCAAATCACCCCTCAGGCAATAACTGCACTTGCCAGATTTTTAACAAAATGTACAATACATTTTTTGCTAAAATAAAAACCATCTAAAATTGGAATGCTTTGCCCCCACAACAAAAGTCTGATATCTTCATTAATATGCTAATTTGCCCATTTCCTATCAGAATGAACAATAAAGGCCGTTTGTACAGGTTGACCCAATTAACACTATGCAGTTGTTTCTTTTGAACCTTAAAGAATTCTTCTCTAAAACTACAGAATGCAAAGAGTAAAATACAAAGATTTAAGATTTAATGGGGAAATAGGACTAAATATTAGACATAAAAAGACAATGTTTTCAGTCATTAAAATAAATATCAATTGGCACATTGCATAGACAGTTTCAATGTCATACATTTTGAAGAAGAAATACTGATAATCTTTTGATGATAAAACAAAAGGTTTTATCATGATAAACATTTAAGGATTACTTTTCTCCAAAATTTTAATTCTATCTGTGCATTTTAAGTTATATCTTAAGTGTAAGTGGAAGTGGAAGAGTAACTTTTTTGTATACCTGGTATATAACTTCCCAATGTCTCATACCATTCATAATGACAATATTCTGTGGTGCCATAATTCCAGAAATGCACAAGGATGATGGTTGTTGGATTTAGCAAAAATGCTGAATGTAAAGTCAAACTGAAGATAAAAACTATTTTTAGATAAGTATACCTCAAATCATAGTAAAGATATGCTTGTAATATATTTCATTTATCTGAAGTGAATATAACTGAACATTTTGTAGTTGATTTGGCAAATCTAGCCGTGACTAAAATAATTAATACAAAAAAAACATAATTCCTGAGCAAATATTTTAAAGTCTTACCCACCAAATCCAAAATGATTTTATTATTAGCTCCTATCAAAAGTAATGGCTTATTGAAATGTACACTTGCAACATCTTTTATAGAAATATATACCACTCACATCCCAGACAGTTCTAGAGGTTCAAAGGTATTGGTTGTTTTTCCTATAATGTGCTTTATTTGCTTCAATTCCCAAAATTATAGCACTCCACTATGTGTTATTCACTTTTCTACCTTTTCCAAACCCAGAAACCTTTTTTTCTAATTATGCGTAACAATGTGCATCATTTGATTTCATATGTGTATGTATATTAAAGCATAGTTAAAAGACAGTTGATAGACCTATTTCCTGAATTTTACATAAAGAGAAGTTGCAATTTGAAAAAGTTATCTCAGTTATTTACTTTTCCTTGACTTAGTCAAAATGCAAAAGATAATATGAAATTATCAGTAAATCATCATTTGACAATATATTTAATTTCCTAATCTTAGTCACTTTATCTACATTAGTATTTCCAAATAAACAACTCTGATTTTGCTGTATACTAATGGCCAGTCTTGAAATTTAGGGTGATAGAAAGGAAATTTAGTTCAAGTCCTAAAGGTTGAAATAATGGCTTTTGTGTGTATACCATTTCCAGCATAAAACTTTAAAAAGCAGTGAATTATTCATTTTTATTTGGAAAATACTATGGGTGAACAGCTGAACAAATAAAATAGCATGCTAAAATTGTAGCTATTGGTTGCTAAAAGCATAAAAATGGTTTTAAACTGTTACAAGAGCTTTTTACCTTATTTTACAAACCAGTAATGTTACAAAAAGAGTCACTCAGATTTACAAAAATGAAGTACATATAAGTGGCAAGATACTGAACTCAGAGGAAAGACTCTCATTCTAATTTATTTTAAAAGCAGAAGTCATATCATTTTTAACAGGTCTGCTACCTCTATTTTCTCATTTAAAAACTCGGTATAATATATTTTCAGAGATTTGTCCTAAAGAATAATAATGCAACAAAGGTTCTCTACTTAATCTTTCTTTCTTTTTTTTTTTTTTCGTTTCTACGCTAATTTCAACCATGACACAGGATTCAGCACTATCAACAAAGTCAGTAGACTAAAATTATATCCTAGAAAATAGGGGGGAGAGTGGTTATTGTTTATATAACCAAGTGGTTAATATCTAAAGTATAGGAAGACATTCTTAAATTCAACAACAAAAACCCAAACAACTTAATTAACAAATGAGCAACAGTTTCAAACAGACAATCCACCAAAGATGATATACAGAAGGCCAACAAACATTTTGAAAACTGTTTAATCTCGCTTTTTTACTTTTTTTTTTTAAAGGAGATGCACATCAAAACCATAATGAAATATCATGTGAGATCCGCACATAATAAAAAACAAACAAAATATAGCAACAAGTGCTAGAGAGGATATAGAAAAAGAGGAACCTTATTACACTGTTGGTGGAAATATAAAATGGCACAGACATCTTAAAAAGTGACCTGTAAATAGTACTGTGATAAACATCTAAGTACAGTGTTCTTTTTAATTAGTGTTTTGGTGTCCTTTGGGTAGACTCCCAGAAGTGGGATTGCTGAATCAAATGGTTGTTCCATTTTCAATAGTTTGAGGGTACTCCACACAGCTTTCCATAGTGGATGGACCAGTTTGCATTCCCACTAGCAGTGTGAGTGTTCCTTTTTCTCCACTTCCACACCAGCATTTGCTGTTACCTGTTGTTTTGATATGAGCCATTCTTACTGGAGTGTGAAGGTTTATCAATGTGGTATTGATTTGCATTTCCCTTTCAATTAGAGAGCTGAGCATTTTTTCAGATACCTATTAGCTATTTGTATTTCCTCTTTGGAGAAATGCTATTGCAGCACTAAGTAAGAAAGAAAAAGAGAAATACCAGACAGTCTTACCTATATGTGGGATATAGGAGAAACAAGCAAAAGAACAAGTAAAAGTTAAAACCAACTGTCAGTAGAACTGATGCACAGAGCAAGAGAGGGAGAGTGGGCATGAAATAGAGGGGGATGAGCACAAGAGATTAAGATGATGGATCACAGGTGACAAGGTGGTGGGAGAACATCAGGGTATACAACAATGCAAATGTGTGTGTATATGCAATCAATTAAAGACTAAATTTAAAAAGTGATCTAGATTCACATTAAAAAAGTAATAATGGGGAAAACCAGCAAACTATTTGGAGGCATTTATCTAAAAAACAGCATTATTTATAATAGTAAGGCATGGAAGTAACCTAAGTTCCCACTGACAATAGACTGGACAAGATGATGTGCAATGTTCACCAATGAAATTCTATTCAGCTCTAAGGTGACTAGAAAATGCTACTGTTCACAGTATTATGGAAGAAGTTTAAGGGAATTTTGTGTGCTAAGGAAGGCAGAAAGACATACACAAAGGTATATGTGTATCTGTGTATATGTACACATATGTATATATGGCAACAGAGCATACTTATAAAATCTAGTAAACATTAACATAAAATAGATTTCTGAGGTTAAGCAGGAAGGCAATAAGAAAGACTCAAGAGGGTAGAAGTGCTGGTGGTGGGGTAAAAGTAACTGCAGTCTATATATGTGCTTCTTGTCATTACACAATGGTTTAAAGGCTGTGTTCAGAATTGCAGATTGTTTACAAAATAAGGCTGTAAAATAATGTTAGATTAGCAAATTATAAGAATAATAGTCCATTAATAATATTCAATATTGCCCATAACTAGAACAGTACCTGAATTAAGAGATACTCATGACATATTTCATGCAAACATTCTGCTCCAAAGAAATGATCACAGGGGACAGGTTAGATATGAACTTATAGATTTATTTTCAAGAATGTTCACTGTGGTTTTATGCAGTAAATATAAGAAAAAAAACTAAAATCCAACACTGCAGAGATTTTAATATGCATTCATAATAATTTTTTGATGAAATACGGGTTTCCATTGAAAATCATGCTTTATAAGAATATAAAGTATCTTGGGCCATGTGTAAAATCTAATTTGAAGGAGAATAGAATAACACATTTTAAAAATTGCATTCACTATATTTAGACTTTAACGGGGTTGTGAATTATACTGATTGCTAAAAACTATAAACTATACTAAAGATGCATTAATGTGTACATATAACAAAATAACATGCATTTGGTGTATGTGATTGAAATTCCAGAAGCCATTTTCATAATATCAGGTAAACAAAGCTTGATATATATTACTAATATTTTTAAAATCTGTGTGCACTTATTTATAAAAAGATGTAGAAACAAAATATTCGGGGATTTCAGCAACAAGATGGGTAAATTTTCGCAAATAGACTTCATTTTGCTATAAATGTAAATGCTGAAACACATCATGTTTATAGTTATACATGCATATGCTAAACTATATTACAGAATTAAAGTTAGAAGAAAAAGCACATGTGCAGGTAGAAACAAAGCAAGAAGTCAAATCCAGAAGAGGGAATGTACTGATACCACTATAGTCTTCTGAAGCTTCAGAGGAGGATCTAAAATCTTGTTATGGGTTTTCAATGATCTTGGACATCAAAGATGTGGCACTTTGTGGCTTAAGCTGAGGAAGAGAGCTAGACCCAAGACTCCTATACAGAGGAGGTCTTCCTTGGCCAATAATTTGATGCTGTTTAACTTTTTATCATTTTTTTTCCTATGAATCATGAAGGAACTCTGACTTCTTATTTTTTTGTCTAGTCACTCAGAATTCAGAGGTTCAGTTTTTCTTGTCTAGAGACAAAATGCAAGGAAATGGTTTGTGTTCTGAAAAAAAAAAAAGCAAAAAACAAAAAAAGACACTAGAGTCTGAAGATACCTACATTTCCAACAACAGATTTTTTAGATGTGTATATCATAAATGGTGGGGGAAACTTTAAAGATAAAATATCCAATTTCATATAATACTAATAAAAATATCTAAATTTTCATTCACCCCTCCTATCTAAATAATTCAAGAGCTCATAGATATTTACAGATTCTTTACTGCTTACAAAAAACAAGCACTATTTCCCTCAAGGAAATATTTTCTAAGTACAGTCACAATTTGATCCAAACAATATTCAACATTTTGCAGTGAAGCTAAAAGCAAAAGTAAGTTCAATGAAAATAAAATATATTCAATATATATTCAATGAAATATATTCAAAATATATTCAATGAAATATATTTCATTGAAATATATATATATATATATATATATATATATATATATATATATATATATATATATATATATATATGCCACTATGCATCCAGAATAACTGAGGAATAATGCATGAGGGAATACCTCCCCTTACTCAAAGTCGGCTCTTTGAGAAAACTTTGAATAAACAACTCAGGCATATGCAACAGAGGTAGACAGAAGGCGGTTGCATGAATCACTGCAAATTTCACTATGATTGTGCTGTTAACTATTTGACTCTTTTCTAATTCAGTGAAAAACTGATAAATAGAACTCTAAGTCAAAACCTAGTTGTTACTTGATAAAATTTGAACAGACCATGTACCAAGTCACAAAACTGAATTATAAAACAAGTCACTTGGTACCATGCAACTAAAGATCTAATGATGAATGACTGGCACAGACCTGTGAAACACTGCAATTATAACAATTTGGTGTGGGACCAAATTGAAGTTTAAATCACTCTCCAATACCTTGTGGCCATGTATCTTTGGGTAAGTTAGCTAATATTTGAGTCTGGGTTTTCTCAAATGTAAAATGAAAGTACCTGTCTTTTTCTTAGGTTAGTTTTGATAACTGAAAAAAGTAATACCTCAGCTACTTATCTGTATGTTCGATACAGTAATAACTCATTAATGTGAGTTATCTTCCTGTGAGAACCTCTAAACGCCCCTTGTATGTACCATGTCACTTTCCCAGTCACTGCTAAGATATCCCATATTCTGTTACATACACATCCAGGATGTCTGATCTGAGTAAATATAAGTTCAAGAGAAATTAATCATTTTGGCAAAAGACGTTTCCATTAGAATTGACAAAGATATTTACCATTTATTGAGAAAGCAAGCCATGATAAACAAAATTGTATTCCAAACCCAGCTTAATTATCAAACTACAATCATTGTTTGCCACTTTTCACAGATAACAAAAAATAATTTACTGACGTTAGTGACTGGTAGATACAAATTTCAAGTTGATTGTCTCTTGCACTCTTAATTCCAATTGTGCCTCCATTGTGTTCACTTTTATTTCCCATTTCTATGTCAAAGACTTAACCCCAAGTGCTTAAGAATAAAGTAATTATTTGGGATAAAATCATTGTGAAAAATTATCCGTATAAAAGTGGGTAATCTGGATACAGATTCATACAGGGAAACTATCATGTAAAAGTGAAGTCAGAAATCAGAGTGCTGTAGAAGAGGTCAAATAGTCCCAATATTGGTCAGCCAGCAACCTCCAAGAGCTGAAAGAGAGGCATGAAACAGATTCTTGTCACATGCCTCAAGAAGAAAACAACTCCACTGATAACTTAATTTTGAACTTCTAGCTTTCAGACCAGGACAATATATTCCTAATAGTTAAGTTAACCAGATTGTAACATTTTTGTCACATCAACTTTTGCAAATGAATATTCTCCTTCAAATACATGTATCTTCTCTTGTCCTTCCTATTTAATAATATTGTCTGCACACTAATTCTTGATAATATTTAAGAACAAAATAATTTGACTATTTTTACCTCTTCCAAAAATGAATGTAACATATTAAAAAATAATCATGAACTTTCTGCACCATGGTAGATAAATTTGTTCCAAATAATTTGTTCATTCAAATGCAGAGTAGTTCTAGAGAAAATGAAACAGATATATGTTTATGCTGTAAATTTAAAGTAAAGACAAGTTAGAAAGAGTTGAAGAGAGAAATTTAGGAAGTTACACAAAAAAACTAAGAATTTAGAATTAGTCCAGAGAAAGATTTAAGAATAATGAAAGATAATGTATGAAGAATATGATGTAAAGCATATGATGTGTGCACAGTACCAATTCTCTCAGGAAAAATAGATAGAACAGGGAAGGATGAAACAATATTCAAAGTGCAAGTGGATGAAAAATATCTATAATGGAAAAGAAATGAATCTAGAAGCAATGTGAGAATCAAAATTGTCAAAGAACAAACCCATACTTACACACTAAGTTTTATATAACATACTAAATATAAAGAGAAAATCCTAATTGTCCTAAAACATGAGTAAAACTATCATAACTGCACCGATAGTCATCTTACAAGCAACCACATTAAGGAAGAATAAACAATGGAAATGTACACTTGATCTATGGAAAGAAAATATCTATAACTTTAGAATTTTACAATAATTTTGATTAGCAAGAATGAGGTCAAAATAGGCATTCTAAATCAAATTCAGGGAGGTTTTACCACTAACAGATCTTACTAATAGAATACTAATAGAAGTACTTCAAGGTGTTGAAATTTAGCCAAGAAGAAAATGGTGGAGTATAAAATATAGTACAGAACAAATACATTAGTGAGTGCATTGCCTACTAAAATAATTTATAATAATAACATTTGCAAGGTGAAAGTGTTGACTGAATTTAAAACATTCTGTGGGCTATTTGGGGAAAGACGATAGAGGTATTCATCAAAAAAAGTGGTTACAATACTTATAAAAAAGGGTTAAATCATTAAACTTAATATCATCACTAAAAGACTAGAAACAGAGGGCACAACTTCAAATCAGTAGAGGGAATGAGTGTAGTGAAAAACTGACTAGTGAAAAGAAGTAAAGAAAGCATGGTCTAGAGACACACATAATAAGGGAATGCGTACACATTTATCACTAGCATAAAAATAATGCAGGTAAATAAAACTTCCTTGTCTGAAGTCAGAGATATTCCAGTTGTATTTTTCAAACTTAAAATATGCTTATAAGAGGTATGCTAAATACATGGTTTCCTTCATTAGGATTTAAAGGATATCAAGCAATGGTGATCTAAATATATTATAATAAAGTATATTTAGCACTCAATGTAATTCAATATTTATTATATTAAAATGGGGCACTGATTTTAAGTGAGTTATATTTACAAATAAGTTTATTTTTATAGGCAAGCACCACAGTTTGTTTGTGGATATTTTTTTCTGTTTCAATGTTCAATTTATCCTGTGTCGAGAAGAGTAACTGATAAGCAGATGATCAGAGATGTTCATTGAATGATTGGTAAATATGAGAAAAATAGTACTGTTTTGAATCTCTATGTGATTAACAACTTAGATTCAAAATGTAAAAGCGCATACATATCTCATTTTATATGTATCTGCTTCAGTGCGCACACACACAATTTTAGAAAAAGGAAAAAAAAGACAAGCAATTTTCAAGAAACCATGATCCTTGTAAAGAAATCCTCACAACCATCTGCCAGACTATGCCACCTGTTTGAACTAGACAATGTGACTGTTAAATTACAGGTACGGAGACTCATACCAATAACATTGCTGTTCAGTATCATGCTTGTGTTCTCATCTTTGCTTATTTAATAATGGCATGAGGTGCATAGATAAATCAGTCATCTTGTTTAGCTGTGTCCCTGATGCTAAAAGGACAAGGTGATCTTCAAATTCTGTTTTCAGTGTGATTATGTTGCTGTCGCCTCCACATTCTTCAATAGCATCTGGCGAGCATGCAATGTGAATTGTTAATTCAACTCTAGCTGTAAAATTAGTCCAGGTTCAGCAGAGAATGTGGGAGCAGCTGGTAAACAATATAAGATCCCACAGGCTCCACAAGATAAATATACTTTAATAGGATGCCTGACTCATTTTTCCCCCTCACCTTTTTCTCTTATCCAGTGATACTATAAAATCTGGCAAGTGTTTCTAGACAGAAAACTAGGGCTATATGGTGTATTGAAGGAGAGTGTTTCCAAATCCAAAAGAAACAACATAACAGTTTGACAATATTGAAAACACAGAACTCTTACCTTATTTTCCTTTAACTGTCATATATAGCTATACTCAAGATGCACTTACCTTTTGTAACATTTTTTTTAATCCTCCACTATTTTCTTCTACATAGTACAGAGAAACAGTAGCAATACTGTTATTGTTCTTAATAACAGTTTTATGTCTGTTTAATGAAGAAAGGATGTCAGCCACTAGGATTTAGGTGATAAAATGTGTAGATGCCACAACTGCCTCCTAAGGTTATAGTTTAAAAATCAAGTTAACTCTATGTAATGACAGAACAGATCTCATCTTGCCCAGGTAATGTGCTCTAGCTTGCTTGTATCTTCTCATTGTAATGTCATAAACAGGATTCTTGTCTAGGTGGACATCTACTTAACCTATTGAACAGTTTAGAATTCTCATTAACTTGTTTCCTTTATGTTTCAGATAAAAGATGTATGGAATAATTTTCCTACATAAAGGTTAAGTCCACAACAATATATTTACTAGAACAGGTTATTTGAAAATATTTTGGATAGTATCCCGAAAGTTTCAATATAAAGAACCACTCGTGCCTGTAAGCTTCAGCCTATGAAGCGGCTGGGGCTAGGGATCGTGGTTCAAGTCCCGCTAGGGGCAACACAGCAAGCAAGACCTAGTCCCCCAAAATAGCTGGTGTGGTGGTGCGCACCTGTAATCCAAGTCTGTAAACCTGGGAAGCTGAGGCTGGGAATTGATTGAGTCCATGGTACCCCGGGCAATGCGAGCCTGCAGTTCCATGGGCAAAATAGCGAGACCTAGTCTCAAAAACCAAACCAAACCAAACCAAAAAATCAATGTAAAGAACCACAAAAGATGCCAAAAATGAGAGAATAATAAAAATGCAATTGCTAATACTGATGTTTTTATAAAGTAGAAATAATTCAAATCACGCAGAATTCCTAAATAGAAAATCATTTATATTCATTTTCTAAGGCGATATGTTTACAAAGGACTTTAGACATTAATTTATCTCAGGATTCTGGAATGAATCTGTGATCTTTCAAGATAGAATGCCATTAGTTTCCTAGGGAGATTAAAATCCACTACTTTTTTTAAAGGACATATTTTTAAACATGAAATTAGCAAATCTTAGCTATGATTACTTAATGCATGAGAAATTCCATTTTCAGAACAATATTAACTGGCACAAAATATAGTCTCAAGAAAATATCATGGATAGCAAAACAAGGACAATTTTTATAATTGAGTTAATTTTCAAGTAGGGTAGAACATTTCAGAAGTTTGGCTACCTAGTTTTCAGGATTTAGAAGTAAGGGGAATAAGGTTAATTAATTATACAAAAACAAAGTAACAGAGATGATGGAAAAACAAAATTGTTATCATCTCTTTGAAACCAAATGCCCATACAGTCTCATTAAAATAAAAACTGAATCAGTTTCTTAGGGTACAGTGTAAATCACTGCAGAGTGCCAATGGTCAAATGGATATAATAAAAATAAAATTCACCGATTGAATTCTTGAATATAGAAAAAAACAGTTTCATACTTGAATCCTGATTCAAGTTAAAATAATATATTCTGTGTATTCTAAAAATAAGGGAAAATATATTTTTACAATAAAGGTTTGAGAGAATCCTGGGGACCTGAGACAGTTTACTTTTTTCAGAGGAGGGAAATATCCTCTACCAAGGTAGATAGAGACTTGTATAGTCTGGAAGTAGACACTAAAACAGAGTTTGGGATACATTTTTATTAAGGATTAATAATAATGAAGAGTGAAAGAAGTTGGACTATAATGTTGACAAAATCTTAGGCAGAGAACTTGGAATAGATATTTCCTGTGAAAGACACAATACTATCAAGAGACCATTCTTGCCTCATTCAGTCACCAGTGGAGGGAAGGGTAAAGAGAAGCCTCCCTCACTGGCTGAGGCAGATCCTGATGTAGCTGCAATTGCAAACTGACCACTCACAGCTTCTCTAGCAAATGAGTAGGAAAATCTTCTCTGAAGCAGAATCTGGACAGCATGATTCCACATCTACCAGAGAGGTGAGTCTCTGAGAGATTCCCAGAACAAGAATATGCAGCAAACATCAGAACAGTGAAGCCTGAGAATCAAATTTAAGTGTTTTACATTTGATGGTGAATTTTATTGATGATCCTTTACCCTATCATTACTGATAAGGTCAAACATATTTTCTCAAGTGTGATTAAGAACCACTTATGGTCTTTATTGATCTCCAGATTATTATTATGATCCTTACAGATTCTAATTCGTGGGAGTAATGATGATTGATGGATTAGTATTTTTACACTTCAGAAATGCTGGTGTGAGTGATATGTCTTATCACCAAACTGTAAGTAAACTTTGCTAAATATAGCAGCACTGTGCTTCAGAGTCAAAAAAGAGGGAGAGCTGTCTAGAAAACAGTACTAAGAAGCAGAAGAATACCATGTATAGAGAATGAAGAATAACAACTAGGAAGCAAGTATCACTGGAGAAGTTGGATTCAGGGACAAATATGGGAAAATGTATCTTTTGTCAAATATTCAGGGTAAATGATGTTTGGAAAAAAGAGAGGAGGCAATTAAAAAACAAATAATGGACCACAATGATACTTGTATTATATTAGGAAATGACAATTTCATATAAAGACAGAGTAGAATGCATGGTTCCAAAGATTCCAAGTTATTAAACACCCTTCAGCATATTTAAAAAGTCTTGTGATCAGACCAATAAATGTCTATTTAAACCTATGTTTTATTTAGTTTACAGTCAAATTCTTATATTGTCTTATATCTATCTCAAAGTAGAATAGTATAGCATGGAACCAAGAAAAAAGTTTTAAAGGTTACTTGTTATCCTTCTTTCTTAAAAAAAAATCTATTCATTATTAAAAAGACAGTTCTGGATTATCAAGCACTAGATCTCTTCATTTATGCCCTATGAATAAATTTGACACATTTATGTAGAGAACTGAATAATTTATGAATGGAGGTCACTTGGGACTGAACAACACTCATATTTGGAACATTTCAGAATTTTTATGGCTTTTTTAGTCTAAACCCAGAAGCAGTGACAAAAAAATGTTATTAACAACAAAAAATGTAGATATATGAATACATAAAATCTCCTACTTAATTTTCCATATTCAGCATAAATCTACATACTTTTTATATAACAAACACTGCTTATATAATAATGCTTGAAAGAATGTAGAACATTTACTTAAATTATATAGATATATTAGATAGATTGATTGATTGATATTGTTCTTAATCAGTAATAATAATAAAAAGGTGTCACTTTACTAACTCCAAAGTGGTCATTCATGTATTATTAGAATGTAGACAGAGAAGGCTGGAAGGCACCTGGTCACATGAGTAAGTTTGAACAGTCCTGATTCTTTTATTTATTTATTTGTACTATTTTATTTATTATAAGAACAATTATGATCCTAACATGACAATTTTTAGTAACTGGTAATAATACTATGATTTTGAAAAGCTCATTTCTATCAAATATATTTGCCTGCTCTCTTATACAGGAACTTCACAAATGAAAAGCAACTGTACCTGAAAATCTTAGATGCTATACAGTGACAGCTCACTTGACTGACTTCCATTTTGCTGGCTCTGGGTTTCCTAAGCCTCTGTGTTGGCTTGTGCAAATTGCACAGAATAATGTTCCAGAAATAGCGAGCCCTCTTTGTCATTGACTATGTACTCAAATACTCATGTACTACTGCTTCATCAATGAGCCCTTTCATCAATAAAAGAGTCCATTCTATTTGTAGAAGATGTAGCAAGGCTCCTATAGCAGTACTACCAACCATGTTAGTATTTTTCTCATTTATCTTCTCCACTGAAACATCAGAAAATATTGGAACGTGGAGAAAAGTAGCAAACTCCACTATGAGTATGACAATATAAATGTTACAAGATCGATCATATGCGGTAGTTCACACAACCAAGAAAAGTAGTATATGAGTAAAGAACTAAATGTATATTATACAATATTATTTACATTATTATTATAAGACAACACAACAACAGCAACAAAAAAACTTAGAACATAATACTGCAAATCCCATGCATCTCCTATTTTTGAGCTGGAAGGAAAATTTAGATGATTAGCTAATTTCAGTCTACTCACTTGCCAAACTGGAAAACAGACTCAGAAGCATTGTCTTGATCAACTTTCAATAGAACACAGGCACTATATTCATGATTTTATATATCTCCTTTTATGTCAATCTCAAAGTAACTCCAGGAACATTAGCATTTGAATTTGCATATGAGAATTTTGCTTTCTGCATTTATTAGGTGAATATAGGCATATACTAAAGACATTTAATTACTAGATGCAGAGATTAAAATCAATCCCATACTACCCCCAATCTCACTTTTTCTGTCTTATATTAGATTGCATTAAAAGGGGGCAAATAAAGAATTTAATTGAATTAAAGGGAGGGAGATAGAACTCATTTATGTTAGTTTTAATTAAAAGCAGTTCCAATGATAACCCCAATGACTTCAGAGATTAAGTAGGAGACGTAATATGAGAAGAAGTAATGGTTATTGCAATGCAGTGTGGATTTCTTAACTCACCTAAAGGCATTCCCATCTAATTAAAAAAAAAGCAAAACAAAAGAAACAAACAAACAAACAAAAAAACACTGGACTTACAAAAAAAACTATATATGCTGGAGGGTTACCAATTTGCAACTTCTGACAGAAAGCAAAGATATGCAAAAGTGACCGGGAATATATTCTAGGCTTGGGATGACAGAGTATAGTATGTAGAAATATGTACAATAAGAAGAAAAAAAAAGAAAAGTATCACAAAATTGGTTGACTTAACCATACCAAAGTCCTATTTACTTCTATGTAAAACTGGCAGAGTAAACAGTGATGGCAGATCAAAAAGAAAAAAGGGAAAAAAGTTGTATGGTTCTCGAATGCAAGTCCTATTTTGATTTTATCAAAATGAGGATAAAGGACACACTGATAGATGTGCCAAAGACCGCTATATTCTGTGCTAGTTATACTTACTAAATATTGTCTTTTTAAAAAACCTTTATACTTTATGGATTGTTTAACTGAGATTTATTGAAGGTAACTAACTTCCCCATTGCCATAGAAATCAGGGAACTCAAAGTTCAGATTGTGTCCATTTTATTTCAAATAGAATTCACACAATGGTATATTAAAATGTTTTTTTTTATAGGAAACATTAGAGTCAGACTACCATATGTAGGGTTTTGCAACTGCTCAGAGATTGAGCATGAAAACCATTAGGTGGTGATTATAGAATTTAAAACAAAGGTATTTAGTTAAGTTAGTAATACTTATAATATTTGACATAATTGTTACTATGAATGTATTACAAATTATCATTACCTGAAGTACTTTTCAAATATTAACTGATCACATTTTCATATCAAACCTATGTAAGAAGTACCAACTTTCCTATTTTATGTATAAGAACACCAAGACACAAAGTCTGTAAACCCATTTAAGCTTAAGCAAAAGGAAATGGTGAAAATTTAATGCACCAAACTGAACCAGTTTATTCTTAACCAAAAATAAATTTTACTAATTAATCATGGGAGGTAAAAGAGAAGAAAAAGAACTTCAACTGTATCCATTCTCATTAAACATAAATATGGTTTCAGTAGGTATGTTGAATTAGGTTAGCAGAATGATGATGTGTTACAACTCTACATATAAATTCTCAATGTTTTTTCTTTACCCTAAATTCAATTTAAAATCTTACTAAAACCCCAATAAGTATCTCAAAATGCAGGAAAAACTGACTGGGAAATGTTGGTGGAGCAAATTGATTCCATCAGATAACTCCAAATGAAGTCTCTCTAGATGAAGAAAGATGAATACTGTGATCCTCAGAAACTAAATTTTGCTCTACTTTCTCTTAGTCATCCATTGCTTATTGTCAGGATCTGGAGTTAAGTGGTAAGCTGCTTTCCATTTAGTTTATGTATAAATCAAGTGTTTTCCTATCTAATCACAATGTGAATAAAGTACAAAGCAGACATATCACTATTCAATAACCTTCCTTTCCCCTCTTCCTCCTCATATATTTTGGTAGATAAAAATTACAGAAACATTTTTATGTGGGGAAGTTTTAGTAATTTCATTTAAAATTCATATGAAAACACTTGTTTTGGGGAGAGCCTCCTTTAGAATGCTCAATATCTACAAATCTAATATCAATTTCAAAACTGATTTCCATCAACAGGAGGTGGAAAAAAACCTACCATTAGCTAGAGACAGTAACTTTAATGGAAGCACTAAATTACTGCTTTCAAAACTAAACTATACAAACAACTTTAGTTTCTTTAAGAAAGCATGAGGAATCTTAATTTTTTTAAAAGGAACATATGTTATTTTCACTTGCCTTAACTGACACATGGAAATTAAGAGGAACCTACCATTAAATAGACAAATGATTGCAAGGATTGAAATATAATGCCAAAAGAATCTTCACAGAGGCAGTTTCAAGACTAGAACATGATCTGTAACTCAATAAACAGGAAGGGGGGAGGAAACTTAACTTAGTCCACAGAAAAGAAGTAAAAAAATAATAAAATAAAAGATAAAGTGGTAAGAATAAAAGGTTGAACATGCATTGCTGGGTGGTGAAACAAAAAGCCAAAATCAATACACCTAACTGCAGTGTATTAGAAGAAAAGTGCAGGGAGAAAGCCAGCATAGATTAGATAGATGGATAGATAGATAGATAGATAGATAGATAGATAGATAGATAGATAGATAGATAGATAGATAGATAGATAGATAATTGATTGATTGGAGTAAAATACCATATATTAACAAGCTATATATTTTTTAAAAATATTAGAAAGAGGTTCTCTAGATTGCAGAACACAACGAAAAATGACCCAAACAAGCTAACACAAGAAAAAAAGTAGGCACCTGGCACCTCAAAGATTCTCAATAGAGATGTCACTGAAATGTTCTGAAGAGAAGTATGAAAAACTTGTCAGAACTTTGAAAATTCAAAATTTCTATATCCAAAGAATCTGAATTGTGTTTATCTCTCAGCCAGCATGGGCAGGGGATTGACAAGTACGACAGACAAGGTATTTAGTATTTACTGTTGGAGTAGAAATCCCTAAAACAAGATTTTGAATAATTAATTCTTACAATAAATGCAATTATATCAATCAATCATAAATAAATGAGTGAGACATCTGAAGAATGGATTTCTGATTCAAGAATAATATATTCAATTGCAATACTGGTACAAAAATGTGACTGTGCATTATAGAAAACAAGTTGATGTGGGAGTGGGAGTTACTACAAAAATACAGAAATGAAGCTGTTACTACTTCAATATCTTCATCAAAAGGATAATGAGAACATTTTATAATATATGTATTCAATTCACATATTTACTTTGTATGAATTATGTACTATCACAAAGCTTTAGAAAAGTTTAGATGATAACACCAGCTTTTTCTATACAGGTATAGACCTTATTTTATAATAAAAGTAGTTGATCTGTTAGTAGTTTTTGATGTTATAAATGACATTCTTAGAATCTATCCAAAGAATACAAAAGGCACTAAATTGAAGGAATATATGTATCCTCTTACTCACTGCAGCACTATTTCTAAGAGCCAAGATATAGAAATAACCAAAGGTTGATGCCAGAGTAGTGCACTAGGATGCAGTACATAAACAGTGGGAAACTCTTCAGCTATTTAAAAAAAAAAAAAAAAAGATGGACTCTTGCTATTTGCAGCAACGTGGTGGAACTGGAGGACAATAAGCTAAATGAAATAAGTCACAAGGAGAAAGCAAAGTATTGGATGATTTTACTCATGTGAAATATGAAGAAGCAAAGTGATGAAACTAAAAACAAAGTCAAAATAAACCCTGGAAATATGCAGAATAGAGGCTACAAGAGGGGATGGGTAGGAGGGTTGGAACAGAGGGAAGGAGGCCCAGCGGTCTATGGTGAAGCAATTTGGGTGTTTTGGTGGTGGGATGGTTTGGTGTCAAACATGCAAGATGTCTGTCTATTATCCTAAATCATATACAGTACTGTAAACCAATGTTACCTCAATTTAAAAAGATATGAAAATAACATTTTAATTACATGAAAAACTTATTCTAAGGAATCTTTAAGTTTCAGATATAATTAAATCATTCTATTCCCTACCCTCTCCACCTTTATTTAAGTATCCATAAGTAGACTCATCATAGTGCTGGGCACTTAAAATTTACATGAATTTTATCATGCTCAGAGTATATATCCCTACTGGCTTTTATCACATAATATCCTACTTTTGAAACAATCAAGTTGATATATCTACTTTTGTTCAATTTAAATGTGAAACAGAGTTTCAATGTATGATTCTTAACATCTGTATTGACAGCATTGTGTAATTTACTTTTTTTATGACCTGTTGATGTAAAGGAATAATGAAACAAGAACTACTATAAAATTATACAGTGTTATAGAAGGTGTTCAGGGAAGAGCTGTTTAAGTAGACTATAAAAAAACATAGGCATATGTATACATATATGGGTCTATTTAGGCTTCCTCTCTAATGTAAGACACACACACACACACACACATATATATATATATATATATACAGACCCACACACAAATGTATACATTATAGAAAATCCTTGTAGATATGATGGACTATTTAATTATTCTGAAACTAAATGTAGGAAAAAGGTAAAACATGATTTATACCTGTCTCACAATCACAAATCAGTATTAGTTTACAATTACACATACATTACAGATTACACTTATGAAATTGGGTACAGTGAAATTTCTTTACAAATTTACAAAAATAATTAGTGATAAACTATTAAAAACGATTATTTCCATTCCTTGAAGGGCATGATACAAACAGGTGAGAAAGGTATGGTAATTGTGACACTTTCCTCTTGTCTATTGTGGCTCCCTCTCTTTATGTTCATTGATGCCTTATTGCATTATCAGTGAGTGATCCATACAAAGAAAGTCCATTTAATAATGATTTGAATTGAAAATAATTCTCAAAAAGACATTCTAAAGACTAAGATTGAAAGGACTAGCAATTACTAAATTTGCCAACATTCTTAAGAAAACTATACATTTACTTCTAATTTTTTGGAAGAATTCAGGTTGATTGCTATTAAATATGAGGGTAGGATATATTCACTAAGTTGTTGACTTACCTGGAATGCATACATATTCACTTTGCAATGAGATAAACTATAAACACTCATACATTGTCAGCATTTTATAGGAAAGGTTGCCAGTAATTGTTGTGGCATTTTACTAACATTCACGAAAAAGGGATTATTAGTTATTCAGTTTTAGATATACAATCATGGCTCAAAATTCCAACCATTTTGTGTTCATCTGAAGATTCAGATATTTTCTCTGAAATGTCTTCAAACTGAAACTTCTATTGTTCCATTTTAGGATTTAAAAATCTTGCTTTCAGGTAGAAATAATTAATTTGCTTAATTTTTTTTCTCTAATAGTACCATATAAAGAATTTCAAGCATAAAAGGTCATCACCCTTGCTTGTCAGTAAGTCTTTAGCTGGTCATACCTTCTAGCAACCTCATGTCCCAGAAATCCTATAGAACATGATCTCTAGTGAATCTAATGGCTTTTAGTATATGTCTATAATAATGGAACCTCTTCTCTTGACTCAACATTGTATAGCAGTTTTTAATCCACTCTTTTCAAAGTAGGTTAACATACATAAGATAGTTTTCTTTCATTAGTTATGTTTTTTTGTTAGTCTTTCTGTTAGTCTATTTTTTCTAAATTGTATTTGCTTTGCACATCATTGTCCTTTTCTGTTTCAATTTCAAAGTCATTTGGTGGAAATATTTGCATCTCTAGAATGTTTTTCATTTCAAGATAAGGTGAACGTATACCTCAATTGACTCCACAGTTGAGTTTGAGAGAGACTGCAAATAATACAGGGCCAGGGACATATTTTTATTAGTTTAATAAATGTATGCAACCATCCCCTAAACTTGTCAACACAAAAAGTAGAGAAACAGTGAGAAGAACTACAAAAGGACTTTCAGCCACATGTGCTATCCTTTTAAATGTTGCCTTTTGTCTTCTTGACTACATCTCCCAATTTAAACAGACATATTTAGAAAAACAGCAAGAAGATGATATGACTTATCTAGAATACTACTGATGAAGTTACCTTTACCTTTTCTTCATCTTTTAGAGCTTGTTATGGTTAGCATGTGTCAACCTGATTGGATCAAACTGTCTAGTATCTGGTCAAATATTGTTTTGAATATTTCTGTGAAAGAAAGTCTCACTTCTCCTGAATGAGAGAAAATTCTGTAAATCTGATAACTAACAGTTGTCAGGACCTGCAAATTTTATGTTTATGTATTATAAATCTGAAATACAGATATATTTTTGTCAAAAGAAAATTTAAACTCTTTGGTTAAAATAAAAGAAAAAGAAAAGAAAGGAGGAAGATGTGATCTAATACATATAGATACCTACAGAGTTTTTAAATTATGCTATATTATTTTCTGTTATCATGAACTCTACTGTTCTCATTATTTCCCAACTACTAATCAAGTTCTGAAGACATCTTCCTGGCCTAAAAGGTGGATACACTTGTTATTAAATAAAAGTACTCACTGTTATCAGGAAGTTCACAGAATAAACATTTATAATTGCAAACAAAAATGTTAGTTTCTGGCACTGCTTTTTTAATTTACCTAAGGAAATCTGTTCATGTTCCTAGAATTGACTTACAGAAAAATACTTATCATGGTATATATTAACCAGTTTCAAAATTAAGGTCATCCATCCATCCATCCATCCATCCATCCATCCATCCATCCATCCATCCATCCATCCATCCATCCATCAAAAGAAACAGAGCAGGAGGCTGAAGGATTTAGTCTTATTCTCCTGTAGACTTACCTTCACAAAGTAGGAATGAAGCACTGCAGACAAATTTGTAATCTGCTAATACAAGCTAATATGCACATACTGAGACTTCCAGTTGTCTATTTTTCAATTTGCACTTACTGAATATATTTAGAGCATACCTTTTTTACTGCAAACTAATTAAGACATTCTCATCCTTCTTCCTTCAGGTATCTATAGTAGCTACTTTGATCTTTCTTGGTACGCTAGCAAATGACCCCATACAGTGGGCAGTTTATAGACATTGCAAGGGGATATTTAGGAAACGGTGTGTTAAACAGTGAGTTAAATGTTGTAATAATGAACCAATCCCCGCAGATTGATTTTCTTACCAGTATAATATTTCATTTTTTCAGACGATCGTCTTTTTGGAGAAGTTAGATGTAGGAAATAGTAATAAAGAAGATTAAAAGATACCATTCTTACTTCCCCTTTTGGTGAATTTCCCCTGGTCAGCTGAAGCTATCCTGATCTCCAAAGCTTTACAGTCTTGCCACCTAATTCTCTTCAGACTCCAAACTCCAAAGACTTCATTATTCTTCAAGAGGAAATGAGCAATACATATTTACTTAAAAAAATAGTTCTTTTAAAAAATAATTCCCATTTATCAAATTTCACCAAGAAAAATGTCTTTCTTCACAGATATGGAGAGATTAATTCCTACAAACCTTTTCTGTGTTATAATAAAAGGGTTAGAATGCATTTGTAAGGTTTATAATGCTAAAGTTGCTAAGGAATGTGTTTGTGTAATGAAGTAAAACTTCTTTTGATGCTGTAGTATTTTGTCATTCCTTATTCTTGCAGTCATTTTAAGAATGTTTTAAGCACCTTGTTACATATTTCTGATTTCAAAAAGACTATCATCTAAAAAAATTGAAGTATTATACTAATAAGGACCAACAGAAGAAAACAAGCTTTTACTGAATTTGATATATAGTTACCACAGTCAACTATTAAATATAGTGAATATATATGTAAAACTTTAAGTTTCAAAGGCATAAAACATTTTCACCAGATACCATCACTACTAAGGAAAAAGGCCGGGAATTAAATTCAGATGACTCTATTTTCCTATATTATCTTTCTGAGACTACTAGTAATTTGAAGTAGGGTGCTTAAAACATTGACAATTGAAAAAAACAAATCTAGAATATAAGGAATCCTATACATAGTTACCGGAAATTATACAGCTTTCTATTTATGCATAAATCTAAAAGCTACTCTGGACAATAAAAGAAAAAGCCCCTCTAAAGACAAATTTTGGCAAGAAAAAAAATGCAGTCCAATTTTATTGCAGCACAAAAATAGAAACACATGCAAATTAACTGTCTTTGTTTTCTGCAGTTCTACACAAAAGCAAATAGGCAAAAGAACAAATCCTAGGGGAAAAAAAGTGTGTATGTCTGCTACTGGCTCTTCTCGTGTTCTTCTTAATTGAGGTGTGCATTCCCAGCTTGAAAGCTGCCAGGTTCCCTGGCATTCACCTTCATGAAATCTCATCTAAATGATATCTTTGTGGAGACCATGATGCTTAATAAGACATTCTGGCTAGCTTACTAAGTGTTAATCTGACTCTCAGTGCCCAGAATTTTTGCAGTTGAGCCAAGGAAACCACCTCCTGTGTTGTTCCCTGCCCACTGTGAAGTATTTTGTCTCTGATTTTTCTAGATGATGAGACCCCTTCTTCCTTAACCCTGACAGTGAGCCAAGAGCATGTTCAAGGTCCTGAGTATTTATGAATGCAGAGACACTCACTTACACTGATAAGTAGAGGCACTGATGAGCAGAACTGATGTCTGCACATGAACATTTAAATCAATTACAACAACAGCTGTTTTATGAGAGACCCTGATGATTCAGAATTTCATTTTAGGCACTAAACACATGGCAACTAACATAGAAACAATGGATAAGAATTGGAGGAAAAGTAAAACAATAAAGTAGTTCCCTTTTGTTGGTTTAACAACATACAGTGTAACAGTCTTGCATATGTAGAGAAAATACAACAATTATATTATTGAGACATTCTGTACTTTCAAATGATAATTACTATTGGCTGTCTCTAAGATTCGACTTAGACACAAAAATGACAGAAAAGTTCTACAAAGAAGATAAACCACAGAAGACATAATTCTAAAATGATTAATTTCCATGTGACACCTCTCCACTCATACTTTTATGCTAGACCATAGTCACTACATCCAATTTGGGTTCCTATCTTCTCACCTTCAACTTGCCTTTCACAACTTAAGAAAAGTAAATACTAGAAGGATTATCATTTATGTTTATTGTATGATATTTCAATTGATGTAATGATGGTTGACAACACTGCATATGCTTTAGGGGTACAGGTTCACAATTCTTCATATGTTTTATGTTACAAGTAACTGCATCACTACCCTGACTTAAGATATGTATGTCCATCCCAATCCCTACAGTGTTATCAAATGTATATCAAACTAATTCATAGTCTTTAATCCAGACATTATTTTTCTAAAGTGCTATTTTACAATTTTCCCCTTCCATTCTAATATAAGCTCTCTGTTTGTATCATTAAACTTACACTGTGTAGGACTGTTATTAGCCATGTGTGACTATTTATAAAATTAAATTAGTTAATTTAATAAAATTCAGTTCCTTTACTGTTGAAGTAGTCATAATTCATGTTCTCAGTAGTAACTTGTGACTAGTGGGTACTGTATTGGACAGAGCTAATTCATCAATGAAGGAAGTTCTATTGGATAGCACTGCTATAACAAAACTTCCTGCAACTTATGGTACAAATCATTCCCACCAGTTAAAAAATGCTCTTAATCTTTGTTACTTTCTAAATTTACATTCTAAAATATTAAATCTCCAAGATGCAGCCTACATTTCACATTTTCTATTCTCACTTTCACCTGTTCTGAACAGAAATGATCTCCTCCTTTGCAACCTCTTATATTTTGTTTGTCATCTATGAAAATTAATTCTGATATTGCTACTTTAAAGAAAGCTAAGTAAAAAGTCTCATAAATAACAAAAAACAATTAACAATTTAAACATTTTTGACAACTGTAAGATCATAATATCCATTTATAAGGTGAAAACTGAGAAAAAGAGAGGCAGCATTACAGAGTGATTTTCAAACTATTTAACAAGGAGTGCAGCACTAACCCATTGGAGTCCAACTGCCCTTAGCACCAGAACTGGGTTCTAATATCCCCATTTCTTAGGAATATTCAATGATTTCCAAAGAACTGCACCTGTCAGGAATATATAAGGGAGGAATTGTTAGAGATTAAAGGCTATAGATATTTTGTTTATTAGGAGGACAATGCTTCAATACTTTAGCTACCCCTGTGCTTACTGCACAGTTCTGCCTATGTAATTGTCCCATGATGACAAAATTAGCAGAAACTGTCCTAAGTCAATTTTAATATAAATTTTCAACAACTCAGTTACTGTTTCACATGAGATGCCTACCTTCTGGGACAGAGAAGTAAAAACCATTCAACTGCTAAATAAGTGTGTGAAATTTTTAATATCATCAGTATAATGTCACACACATTTGTGTGCAGATTTCAATATCCCAGAAAACGACTCCCTTAGATGCTGTCTTTTGGGAAATTGATGCTTTAGGCCTAAAAAAATCTTAGTAAGCTGACACTTTCATTTTTGGAAGTGCCTGCCAGGAATGCGATTGTAAAAATAACATTCCAACCTGGCTGATTGACTAATAAAATGGAAGTAGTTTATAACAAATAAACAAGTAAGAATATGGCATGCCTTGAACAGTTTTTAACATAAATGGGTAAAATCACTTCATTTCTTTCCATAAAAACATATTGTGCACCTAAAATAAAATGCCTGATGTTTTTACAGAAATGGCATGTTTTAGCATAATATTTTTGATAGTTTGTTGTTGTCAAAAAAAGTTACTTTTTCAAACTAGCCAATCATAGTTGTGCCAAAGAAGGAGGTGATATGATGTCATTTTTGGCTCTAATTTTCCAATTTAAAAAATAAATGTAAGTAAATGCAAGACTTTGCTATTGATTCTTCTTTATAAATGTTTTAAAGTAACTTTACTCAGAAAATAACAAACATAACTATTTATAAGTTGTCTGTATTCCAGAGGCCTCTTTATATTATTTTCATTTTAAAAAGTGCAATTAAGTATTCTAGACTAGAAAGAGAAGAGGTACCTGGCTGGGCTTTTCCTACTTTTTCCTAATCATCATGTTCTTCCTCTGAGTCTATCTATTTCTGTTTTATAGCCAATTTCAGTAAGTAAAGCTGATTCCCCACACCACAAAATAAGCAATTCAGAGAATCAGAAGAGAATGGAGTATTCTATAGATCAGAAGAGAATGGAGGATTCTATAGACCAACCAGTGAAAACAGATAGTGTTTATAATTAGTAAAACTGATGTTAATTTAAAAAAATCAGGTGAAGGGAGAAACAACAAGCAGAAAAGACAAATACTTTAAAAGACAGATATATAAAGTTGTTTAATGTACAAACATAGAGTCATAAACATTTTGATAGTTCCCAGGTCATGACTGTCTTTATAGAGACATATATAGAAGATATATACAATATTTTTACAACTGACTTTAATAGCACCTACCAGGGGACTGTTGGCACCTCCCACAACCTGCAGGGCTTCTGAAAGGGACTTTGGCTGTAGGTGAGGCTTCTGGGGCCACCCCCAGGCATCTGATCGACCGTTCCGGGATCATCGAGCAGAGGACCCTACCCCGGGCTCGGGCTCCCCCCGGGGAGGGGGTGGAGCATTCCTAGCGGCAAGCCAGAGGGACTGTTGGCACCTCCCACAACCGGCAGGGCTTCTGAAGGGGACTTTCGCTGTAGGTGAAGCTTCTGGGGGCGCCGACACGTATTGGCGCCGGTGCAGATAGAAATCCCAACAAGAATTACAATACTAGATAGAGAGTACAAAAGTAAAGGACAGAACACATAGCCCAGAAACAAAGGGAAGAAATCAAAACCCCCAAATAGCCAACCAAAGCAAGAAAACATCCCAGCGTAAAAAGCAGAAATCACTACAGATTAATATTCTTCAACATGCCAACTAATACTCGAGCAGTCGTTGCACAATATGTGGAGCAAACCCGAAGAAAAAACACAGGAAGGAAAAAAAAAATACAAACATTCAAATGAACCCAAAGGGACATAATCCATCTCCAAAGGACAAACAGACTCTAGAAACCAACTTAGATGAAATAGAAAAAAATGCCCTTTATCTCAGATAAAGAATTTAGACACATAATGATAAAAACAATAAATGAGCTAAGAGGAGAAGTAGAAAAATATAAAAAGGAACTTAGCAAAATGAACATCATCATCGGTGAACAGAAGAACGAGATTGAAACCCTAAATAAGAAAATGAAGGAGATGCAGCACATAAGAGGAGAGATAGAAGACATCAAAAATACTGGGAAAAGCCATGAAAGCAGACTAGAAGAAATTGAAGAATGAATCAGCACACTGGAGGACACAGAAGTAGAGAGAACTAAGAGAGAAAAAGAGTGATAAACAAAATAAGAAGATAGTGGAAAAAATCAGAGATCTATCAGATACTTTAAAGAAAGGAAATATAAGAGTAATCAGAATCCCAGAAGGAGAAGAGAAAGACATAGGAAATGATAGGCTTTTTAAAGCAATAATAGAAGAGAACTTCCCAAACTTGAAGAATGAAATGAAAATAGACATACAGGAAGCAAAAAGAACACCAAACTTCTTCAATGAAAGAAAAACCACAGAAGACACATAATTGTAAAATTCCCAAGAATTCAAGATAAAGAAAAAATAATGAGGATGACTAGAGAGAGGAAACAGATAACCTACAAAGGAAAACCCATTAGACTGACCTCAGATTTCTCTGAAGAGACACTCCAAGCAAGAAGAGAATGGAGCCTCATATTCAAAAAACTCCAAGACAAAAAGTGCCAGCCAAGAATA
>PVHY01003414.1:0-29578 GCA_004024945.1 Uropsilus gracilis
ATATGTTAATTGCATATACTCATAGAATGCTGATTGCCAAAAACACTATATATATCCATAAAAATCTCAAATAAATCGCAGCAGATTCACCACCCCTTGAGTGTGTGCGTCTGTTCGCCATTCGCCGGCTCCTGTGTCTTTCCTGCCCAGCTGAACCCTGGTCATTTGGCCTGCGACCTCGCCCGGATGGTCCGCAGCAATCACCTTTAACAAAAGTCATCCTCTAGAAGTACCATAAAGCTGTAGGATCAAACATAAGGTATTTTAGAAACAAGTTATGGAAACAATCTTAATGCCTAAGGTCAACTGAGTGAATATCAAAGATGTGGTCCTACCCCAATGGAGAACTACCCAGCTATATATTATTGAAACATGATGAGCTTTTGCTATTTGCAACAACATGGAGGGAACTGGAGGGGATCAAACTAAGCAAAATAAGTCAGAAGAAAAATAAACACTGGATGATTGTATTCACATGTGGAATATATATACATTAACTGAAATTAAAACTTAAAAATCTGACTGCAAACATGAGGCTCCTAGAAGGGAAGTGTGGGAGCAAGCAGGAACAGGGTGGGGGGAGGCAATGGGTTATGGTGGAGGATGATCAGTACTTGTGTACTCTATATGAACCTACATGCCAAAAATCATACACCATGTTGTAAACCACCTTACCTCAATCATATTTTATAACTTAAAATATTAATGAAAATATTTTAAATGAGTTAGTTTAGGTTTCAGTATTATAAACATGCTATAAAATTATTTGGGGATGCCCATAACCTAGCAGGAAAGAAAGCAAATTCATATGCATGTTTGAAATAGCTGTACAAAATCTAATGTCTGAAAGTAAATCCCACCAATGACCAAGTAGTTAGATTATAAACAAAAAACAAAAATAATAAGAAAAAAACACTTCAGTGCTTAAATGGGGAGGCAGCATTTGAATCTTTAAAGTGCTTTCTTTAGAATGAAGAGATTAAATCCTGCATTTACATCCTAGTATCACAACATCTATATGTTTAGAGATAACTTCTCTGTATACCCTCTTAACAGGAATAAGTATATTCTTAACGTAGATGACTCATTTCCATACCTTATTAAAATAATTCAAATTGTGTTCATTGGAACAGCCCTCAAAGAGTAAAATCTGTGGAACTGCTTCCCCAGTTTGAATTTTCACTTTCTTTATATAATAAGCTCTTGTCTAACTGTAACTGAATTTTATTTTCTATACACACCTAACATTGTTTGGAGCAGTGTAAAACATGTCTCTAAGTATGGCTCCATCAATATTAAATACACGAGGTGAAATCATACTCTGAATTTTTACAACCTATATTGAATGGTTGTGGGTTTTTTGTTGTTGTTGTTTAAGGAAAATACCAGGTAGATTCATCTACGAACATTTATCTCAGGACCAATTCTCTCTCAGTGTTGTATGCACATATGAACACCACATGTATATTTATAATGTCAAATGTCAGAGAATAAGAACAAGAAAATTGCAAAGACCTACACTTAATCCAAAACAATGCATAAGGAGAATGGAATACACATAGTGTATTTTTGCTAATTCTTATTCACAGCTTTCATTAATAACACTAATTCCAAGATTTGTTGAGTTCTATAGAAGTGATCCTGGAAATTTACCAGAAATCAAATGAGATGAGAAAATTAATTACTAACACACCAGATGGAACATGATTCTCTTAAAGTCTTGGGTTTATGTAACTTTGTTTCAGAATAATAAATAGGATTAAGGTACTTGGACCAATTGCATACATTTTTAATTTTGGTTTGAAATGCTAACTTTAAACAAACATCAAAGGAGAAAAAGGTTAGCTTTAATTCTAATGGAATTATATGAAAATATATTTCACTCATAAAACAACTCCAATTTTTTCCCATTAAAGAAAAACATCCATTAATTCAATATGATTGAACCTTTTTAGTAGCAAGAAATCAGTCTGGGAAAAACAGAAAAAGTCACTAACAATGTAAAATATGAAAACAAAGTATATAGACAATATATTAAAAATAAGTGGTCACAAACATCTAGAAATAAAATTGTTCTTTTGAACAGTCTTATGGAATGGCTATTCTAAACATCTTTGTTTGCTTTTTAACTGGTCAACTTGATAACATAGTCAATCTCCTTTGTACATTAAATTGGTATTTTAACAGGGATGAAAGATTTGACAGCCACTAAAGATGTTGCAATTTTTTTTACAGCTCTACCATAGGAATTATTATTTGTAATTATCAGCTCATAGGTCTGTCTAAGCCTGGAGATGACGTACAGTACACATTCTTCAACAGCAAGGGAATTTATTCCCTTTTTTCTCACCAACATTTAGAATAAGGTCTGGAATACATTGGGTGCTTAACAAATACTTTTGGGATAAAAAGTATTATATACCAAATATAATTGAAATTATTTAAAAGTCTAATATATGAAAATGGAATAGTCTATATTTATGATAGCCTTTAATTATAAACTATCTCTAATATACCTTTTTTTAACCCAGTAAAATCTAACAAAAGTGCAATGTTCTCATTTTTAATTCATTTCTATATAAATGTGTTTTAAGTTGCCTGATGTTTCATCATATATAATATCTTTTAGCCCAATAGTCAACAAAACAATCAAAATAAAAATGCACACTAAAGGAAAAGATGTCACATTGCCCAAATATTTCTTATTGTATGAGTGCTGCCATTGACAAGAGAGATATCATTGATCTTTTTGCATGTTTTTCAGTTACTGCTCAGCATTGCTGATTTTAATATCAAAGGTTTTTACTTATATGAAAATTTTAAATATTTCCATATGTGTAAATTTATATATTCATGGTGATTGGTGGACAGAAATATTTATAGCAAATGGATGATCCTTATGAATCCAAAGGAAACATGCAAAAGAATAGGTCATCATTAAATTCCATGCTCATTCTTTCACTTATTTTATTCACCAAATTATTTATAAAATTCTTGCTATATGCCATACCTGATCTATAGCATGTTGAAGATGTACGATGCTATATATATATAGCATTGATATATATATATATATATATATGTAACTTAATGGGACCATTCCTATAATCACTTGTTCAGGAATGGTCCCATTAAGTGAAGACATGAATAAGAAGAGTCATGAGAATGCATGTTGCAGGTAGATTTGCAGACAGAAGAAAAAGTGATAAGACAGGTGAACTTCAGGTACACTGAAGCAGCAGAAACAGAATTGAGGAAGGAACAGAGGACAAAACTGTGTCAGAAGAAAACAGGGTTCAGATTTAATTAGTCCTGGAATATCATTGTTAAGTATGTGCACTTTTAATCTCAGTAATATGGAAAGCCACTAAGAAGAGATATTACTTCACATTCATTTTTGAAGTATAATCAGTTTCCATTTGAACAAATTATAGTGGAACAAATAACAGACAAAAATGTTCACATATTGCAACTGTAAGATTTTGAACACTGAATATGATTTTTTTTCTATATTTTCATCACAGATAATTGTCACATGAAGTTTTACTTATATCAAATCCCAACATAATACAATATAATAATTTTAATCTATCCTATTTAAGAATAGATTGCATAAATATTTCAATATCAGAATGTTATGATTTTTTTTTAGATTAACTGGACTCATTTAAATTTGTCTCTTAGATATGGTATTCCTAACACCATCAAGTCTCTCTCTAGTCTCCATCATTTTCTTCTTTTAGTTGAAGTTTTTCCTTTAGGCATCTACATTCTTAAGTTCTTGCTACCTTAAGTTTCAGTTTGATTCTCAGAGAGGGATATAATTTATTTCTTTACTTTGAGCAAGTGGCTGATATAATTTAACATATTACCTCTTGAAAGGATTGTTTTTCATTTTATTTAAAATGGGAATAAAATCCATTTGTCACCTAGGAAAAAACTGTTTAATAGGCAGGCTAGAAAAGAAGTTTTGATTGAATAGAAAGAATAGAGAAAATATTAAAATATAGTTCAATAAAGGATGTTTTCTTCCTTATCCAAAACTGCTCCTATAACTTTGCTTTTATTTTCTACAAATAAGAAAAACCTTGAAGAATATTATCCAAGTTTCAGCATACAAAGCATTCAAACATCTTTTTAAATGGTGTTAGCTGACTTACCTCATGAGAGCAAACCACTCCCCTATACCCAGAAGACTCCTGATTTTCTTTTCTCTCTATCTTCTCTACCTGTTCATCATGGCTTCTCTGTCTTCTCACAGATACTACTTTACCTTCTAGGTTTATATATGTTTTCATGCTTATTTTAAGAACTTGTTTTCAGCTCTTCACTAGTAGGATAAGAAGAATATTATTATCCTTCATGTAGATGTGTACATTAATCATAAAATTTATTTCCTAAGGTTCAGGAGGCAGAAAAAAATATTCCCTAAACAGATGGAGTAAGAAACATTACTATTCAATTCCTACAAATGGAGATGAAATTGTTAAATTTCACTGTGGAGAATACTTTTTTGGTTGCTTCAAATAAGCTCAGTTATTAGACCATAAAATAATATATTACAATAAAACAAGCTGTAATGAATAAAACATATATAAAAACTGATCAATTTCACAAAACTGAATGGCTTCGTAGTTAAATTAATTTAGGAAAGACTATATATGTAATTATTTTTTCACATTAATTTATGGAAATTCATAGAACCGTCTTCAGTGAAACATAAAAATATACTTAAGGAGATATGATATGAATTGTTTCCAACTCACCTACTATTAAATGAATGTATTCTAAAAGGAGGAACACAACTACCTTTTTCATTTTCTTAAAAAAAAATAAGTAGCAAAGTATTGCTTTGGTTTCTTGAAATCACCTCCTAGATGCTCATAAATCAGTTTAATATAATATGTCATTTTATTTAAAGTGTTATATTTTGTAGATTGTAGTTAAACTTTATATTATGACCTCATTTTATTATACATAGGTTAAATATTATTAAAATGCTGATTCAATCGCATACTATATAATATTTATATAGGAAGGTAGGTAGAGGTATAAAATGAAAGGGAAAAGGTATTCTTAATAGAAGTTTCAGACCAAAAAAAATATGGAATAATTATATAATCTACTAAATATTTGGTGGACTTTGTATAATTTCTATTAAAAAATGTTTAATAACAGCTTGTAATGTCACAAAATTACCAAATGATGGATACCACTAAGTTTGTTTTAATAATTAAATCAATAGGGAGAGATAATGTCACAAAACTACCAAATGATGGAAACCACTAAGTTTGTTTTAATAATTAAATCAATAGGGAGAGCATGATAGGAAAGATTAAACAAGGACAGAAATATGTATTAAGCTAATATGCATATGAATGTACTTGGTAAGTGGTTCTCTGTGATTAACCATGTTTTCTGCTAGTATATCTTTTATGCTTTTTGTTAATATACAGATACAGAATTGAGTTAACCAAATCAACATTTTTTCACCAAAGCTTTTTTTGCAAGAATGGAGGAAAAAGAGTGGAGTTTGGGAAGAACTTCTGGAAAGGACAATAATTACCATTCTGTAGGGAAGGCTTGCATTGAGCCTTGAGTTTCTGCACTATTTGGCATGCCATCTCTCCTGCAATATGGTGGTGATGTAGTGGATAAAAACAGGTGCTCAACATCCAATACTGACAGCAATGACTTTGTTCAGGCACCTGTGTCAAGAAATCCTGGGGCTGAGAGACAGCAAGCCACACTCTCTAGGTGACTTCAGTCCTCTGTTTTGTATTACTAGTGATTGTGGTTGCAATCTGTCATTCTTTGTTTCTGGTGCTACCACAGAGTACCCATCCTGCCCCAAGGACATGAAGCAGAGAGTGAAAGTTTTTCCCTATGTCTGATAAGCTCCTACTGTCATCTTAGAATGCCACTAACAGCACAAAATTTCTAACTTTATAGTCTCTAAGAATATTGATTTCTGCAGTAATTGATTGAACTGAAAGTTGTTTCTTGAAAGCCTAAAATGTTCAAACCATATAAAAGATATTAGGGATGTAATGTTGAGTTCAAAATTCCAAACTTCCAATGATCAGTTCAAAATTCCACATTATTGTATGGAACCAGCTAACACCATTTAAAAAGGGTGTTTGAATGCTTTGCATTGTATGTGTTGTATTTTGTAGTGTTTATGTCAAAATATATAACAATGTGCTAACAACTGCAATTAAAAATTCAAAAAAGATTCATTGGGGTGCAAGAATGGAAGGCAAGGCAAGTAATTTAGTAACATGATTAGATTTGATTAAAGTGGTCTAATGACTGAAAGTGGGAGGCACACAAATGCAGAAATGACCTGATAAAACAAAATACAAAACACTATTGCTGTTATTTTCTAGGCACACTATTTGAACTAATATAGTACATATTTTATAACTATCTTAGTTTTTTTAACTATATTCTTCATATAAGATTACTGGACTATCAAAACTATATATTCTTCAAATTTTTATTTGCATTTGGATTTGGATTCTAATCTATCATGACTTGAATTCAAGTTTGATTACTTAGTCCACGGCTTAGCAAGTTAGCTATTTTTTGCTCCTTGCATTCCTTTTAACTGCTAGCCACTTGGTCTTTCTTCTGTCTTTGAATATTACCAGGATATCCTAGATGAATAGGGTATAATTTCTAGTTAAATAATTTTCTACTTATTTTTCCCCTAATTAAAAAGTCCTATTGGGAGGGAATGACTAGAAGTATACAGTTAAAATACAGTGTGGGTTTACATGAATTTTCAACTAAGAATAATAATTTCTGATCTTTGTGGAAAATAAACAATATCAATTCTTCTGTTGTGCCATTTATTGCCCCAACTAAGACATCAACATGGAACAATGTGTTACTTTTAAAATTTTACTTTATGTTCATTAAATATATTATGAATGACTATATCAATCTCTCTTAAGTCACTGATATGTAAATAGCTTGTATTTCACAGGAAAACAAAGTGTTTTGTTTCAGATGTTTATAGTTTATAATAAGACATAAAGATAAAGAGACAAAGCTCGATAAATTACCATCACGTTCACCCTAAGAATATATATATTCTTTATTCTGACTTATTTTTAATTTATTGCTATGGATCAATCACTTTCTTATTGATGAATGTAACAAGGAGCTCCTTTAAGCCATGCATTGTTGCTTGACTGAATAATTCCATGGAGAAGACACTTCAGATTATTTGCTAACCTGTCATATAGTGTGTAGTAAATAACCTTTGAATTCATTTTTTTCACTGACCATCCTGTTGTTCTATTACATAAATCAAAAAGAAATTGTAACTTCTACATGGAAAATGAGTGTGTAGTTAATTCTAATTCTGCTTTCCTAAAATCTAGTTTCAATATATGTATATTGTGATCTTAAAAGAAACTAAATGCTCAATCTTTATAATTAAAAAGTCTTAGAAACAAATTTATACTAGTTAAGAAAATTTAATTTTGAGAAACAATATGGTCATGATACTTTTTTTTCACATAGCAGTAATAAAAGGAGGTATAGGATTGAATGAAGAATATGATGCTAAAGACAGAGTATGAAGCTGAACGAGAAAGAAACAGAGAAAACAAAGCTATGTAACGGAATATCAAGGTGAAATAGAATACTCACTAAGACATGGGTTTAGAAATTATGTCAGCGTTTTTGTCCATATACAGAAATGTATATAACCTTGGAGTAGCTCTTTCTTACTGTAAGGAGGTATACAATTTGACTAGACAATAGTCTCCCTGAGAGAATTCTGATAGAACCATTTAACAATGTATGCTTTAGGGGAATGAAACTTTCAGCATCTTAAGGTCTAAATAATTAGTTTCTTGTGCTCACACTGATCAAATATCAAAAATATGTCCCTACACACCAAGGTGGTATGTGAAGGAAATAACGGGTCCCAGAATGGAATAACAAGTTCCAGGATGGAACTCACCATAAGCTAGTAAGTTGTGTCAGGGGTAATAAGTTGCTGATTTGGGTTTAGAACTGAAACTTAAGAAATAACTTGAACTGAAACTTAAGAAATAACTTGATCAGTTATGGTAAAACTAATAAAACAACAACTACAAGTCTACAACCCTGGGCTGTTTGTACAGTTCTAGGAAATAATGGCTGATCAAGATGAAGTGAACCAAGGGAGCTACAAACATGGAGCATACATCTCTGACCTGTGCTGGCACTAGGATCAGTGGTGAGAGCAATGAAAAGGTAAGAACCACCCAGCTTTCTCTTTAGCCCCAACATTGTGGATAATGAAAAGCCACATCTACCATTTGGATGGTAAAAGGGTCTCTCTAAATTGAATTTCAGGAACAGCAGTTTCAAAAGGAAATAAAGTCTTCAAAAAAGAAATGTTGGAAATACTGGTAACAACAGGAAAGGTTTATAGAATGTGGGCAGAGGAGAGCAGGCAGAAGTGGCAATAAAAATGAGATATAATGACCACATAAGCAACACAAGTGAAGAATTTTACATGTGAATAATCACATTTTCCAGTATGTGTGTACAAGAGAAGGGGAAGTCACTGATAACAAGATTTCTAGCATGAGTTGGAAGAGAAGATAAGCTGCAGAAAATATAAAACTGGTGATGAAGCTATAAGAATAAAAGAAGTGGGGCAAATTTTGAGAGCTTGAATAATTAAATTTTGGACATTTTATTTAAATGGTTTTCAGTTTATTAGTTGGACATGAGAACTGAGTTGCTAAATAGTTAGATTACATAATTTTCTTCATAAAAAAGTGTAAGTACCATTATCTTACCATTTTTGAATGAGAAATTGAAGATGAAATGATTACAATTCCTGCTTAACATGTTATGTAACTGTCTTCTTAGAAAGTAGTCAGAAAGAAAAAGATGAATACCAAATACTGAATGATCTCATTTTTATGTGGGATAAAGAGAAACCAAAACAAGGCAAGTAGCTAAAACTAACAATCTAATAAAACTGAAGCCTATAGCCAGGGAGTAAGAGGGTGGCAAGACAAAATCAGGGGAAGGATGAACACAAGGGATCATGGTGATGTTTTGTGGGTGATACAATGACAGGTGAACTATGGTATATACATACATTATTTTTAATAAATTTTTAAAAAGTTAAGTATTACTACAGGAATCCAATTCAAGGAGCTCAACTCCAGGGCTACCACATTTATGGAGTGGGTGGTAGAGCTGTAAGTATAGGTTTCAGAGGAAGAAGAATGTGGATTCAAGTCTCAGATTTGCTACTTTCTAGTCAAGAGAAATTAAACCCACTCAGTAATTTTGCTCAGATTCTAAATCTTCATGTGTAAAAAATTGAGGGCTTTGAGTTTCATTTAGAATTCTGGTGAAAATCATGATGTGATGTATTAATTCCTTATTGTCATTGTGACAAATTACCACAAAGTTGTTGTTGTAAAACAACACAAATACATTCCTTAAGATGTCTGAAACTTAGACACTTTGTGTCAAGGTCTCTGCAGACTTGTGTTCCTCCTGAAAGTCTCAGGAAACAGTCTGGTATAGGTTTCCCAGCCTTTAGAAGCAAGCCTGTATTCACAGATTCATCCTGTCTTCTCAGTTAACATCAGCCTATATCTAACAGCATATCTCCTCTTTTGATTCCTAACACCTACTGCTCCCCTTGAAACAGAAATGATTGCATCAGGCTAGCCCAGATGACCCCTCACATTTTAAGATCCTGAAATTGATAAAATTTGCAAATCCCTTTATGCACATAGGGCACTATAGTCTCCGGTTCCAAGGAATCCTGCATGGAAAACTTTAGCAAGGCATCACTAAACGTTTCACAATGCATATATAGCAGACTGACAGAATGAGATATGATAATATTAATACTAACAGTGATGATAAAGACTTATTGAACATCTCTCATTTATCAGTTCTCTAGGCACAACCCTCACCAAGAATTGAAAAGCAGTCAACTTTTAATTGACCTCATCATAGGCACAAAAAATTTTTAAAAATACTATTATTATTGCCATGAGCATCATTATTTGCATTCTTCTTACTATATTTTCAAATCCATATCAATTATCTCTATAGCATTCCAATTAAATTTTGCAGAATCATATAGTTTGGTGTATATCATTATAGGCCCTTCCTTTTCATTATTTTATACTATCTCACTGTATAAAAATCCCATAAAATATGGGATATTTTAACTGCATAAAATATAACACAAACAACATGTATATATTATACATAAAACACAATATTAAAATATCTATCCCCATTATTGAGGATATGCAAATTGTTTCATTTTCTACTTATTCACCATATATTTATATATGTCATGTGCATGCATAGTCCTAGTGACCTCTACTGTCACTGTGAATAGTGCCTCTTAAAATTCTTTCAATTTTCATCAGCTAATGAACTTTTTTCTTACTTTTCCCCATCTGCAATAGAATATAGACTTTCCAAGTCAGGGGTTACAGTCTGTTATATGCTAATATATCCCTATCACCAACCACAATGCATGGCATAAAAGAGATTTTTGAATAAAAATTTAATATAAAATATTAAAGAAACATAATTGACTGTTTCATGTTATCCTTATATGTGATAACCTTCATAACTTCTATTAATTCTGTTCTCTTCCCAGTGATGCTAGATATATTCATTATGGCTTCATTGAGGCTATATTTATTAGGTTTATACATTTGTAATTCTTTCACCATAAATTAAAATGGATTCATTATGTATTTATGCCTACCATATTTTAGTTATGTCTATTTTGCCTGATATTAATAATAGTCATATTTATTTTATTTTTATTTATATTAATGTCACATTATATTCCATACACGTATTTAAATGTACATTTCCTTTTACATTATTTGTGTTATTACCAGAAATCTTATTTAATCCAATCTGATTATCTGACTTTTACCTGAAAAATTATTGCTGTATCTCTATTTAGATTATTAATGTATTTTTATTGACTGCACATATATATACATGTGTATATCTATCTATCTATCTATCTATCTATCTATCTATCTATCTATCTATCTATCTATCTATCAATCATCTATCTATCTTTCTTTCTATATCTTGCATCATTATCTACCCCAAGGTTATCCCATTACCACCACTATGAATGATCTCAGTCTTTTATGTCCTCCCCCACCCTGTTTTCTTCCCCCCACCTTGTTCTATGTTTCAGTTCTATATTTTCGGCAGTTTTATATATTTCTTGTTCATTTGTTGTTTGTTTGTTTTTCCTAAAACCCTCTTATAAGAGAGAGCATGCCATGTTTCTCTTTTTCTTTATGGCTTATTTCCACTAATATGATTTCTTCTAGGGCCATCAATGTTGCTGCAAACGGCATAAGTTTCTCTTCTTTGATTGATGCATAATATTCCATTGTGTAAATATACCACATCAACCATTCATCAGTTTGGGAGCATTTGGGTTGTTTCCATATCTTAACAATTGTAAATAGTAAATTTAGTAGAATTCAACTGTATTTTCTTTTTTCTTTATATTTGTTCTGATTTTCTAAGTTGATTTTTGTTTAACTTTTGACATTAGTTCAATTATGTTAATGTTAATATACTCCTTATTCCATGTTCTTTCTATATACTAGCTTTATAGTTTCCAATGATGTTATACTTTCCATGTTTAAGTATTTCACAGAAAAAAGTTGACATATCAAATTCTAAAATTAATCATATTGAAAATAAAATATCCTCAAAATGTTTTATATCCAATTACTCAACTGATAACAAATGTTTTCAGTGTTGTTACTGCTTGATAGTTTGTTTATATAGACTTTTGTAATTTCTATGATCTACATTTTTTTCTAATAACTTATAGCCCCCTTCAAAATAGTTTCCTTTATCCTTACAGAAATACTCCTTTAGGAGTGTGAGATTTTTAGGTTTATTCATAAAATGTGTCCATCTGGAAAACCATTGCATTTTTAATTATTCCTGTAAAAAAAATTGTTGCTTAAATTATATAATAATAGCAAAAATTTATCCCCAGCTTGATTGTATTTTTTTCATTCTACTGTCACCACTTTCCATAATTTTTGAAAAGTTATTATCATTCTCAATCTCTCCTCTCCTTTATAAGTTCTGCATACTCAGTGCCAATTGTCTCACTTAAGATTAAAAAAATTGAATTATTCTTTTGAGGTTTATTACTATTAAACTTCCTAGTTATGGAAAATTCTGGAGTCATTGTATACCACACTGCTAAATTAATGTTTCTTTCTGAAATGTTACTTCTTTCCCCCACATGTTGTTTAAACTTTCACATTTTATATCTCATTGTTACTTTGTACCCAGCAACTTATACAGAAAATACTAATTTTAGAAAAAATAAAATAAAATTTCATATTCAGTTTTTTTGACTATAAAGATATTGTTATCTAGCCTCACCCTTATTTATTTGCAGACTGTATTAGAAATTCTTTTGGAGAACAATTTCTTCCTACTTTTTTCATTGTTTTCCTGGTCAGAGCAAGTTTTCAAAATAATCTATTTTCATGAGATGTTGCCCTTTGTTGGGTTTATATGGGATTTTAATCTTAGCATCATATTTGACGTATTTGCTTAGGTTCAAGGTTTTGCTTCACATCCCTCAAGCACTTTGGTCATTAAATTTCAGAATTTAGGTCAACAACTACCAAAAGTTACTTTCAGGGTTAATATCAACTCCAGTACTTGCTCACCACATATATTACTGTATTATTAAAGTTCTTACTCTTGAGGAATGTAGTTGTTTTCTCAGTACCTAAGAAAAGTATGTAAAATGTATATAAAAATGCCATTTATCATTTTGGGACATGCTCCTCTGAAGTGGATTAATCTGAATATTTGTCATCCACATTGCTTTGTTACTTATTTCTTAAATTTGATTTGAAATAAAATATCATTTTATATTAATATCTTTAATATCAATTTTAAAATAATGAGATGTATATATTTATTAAACACATACTGGTCTCATTCCAGTTAAACACACACAGTAGAATAAGATATTTCAAAAATACTAGAAGTCATATAATAGAAAGCTATTTATCACACTAGGAACTAACACAAAGAATATATATTGAAATAGTGTCCAACGCAATAGACTGCAAATTCAAAATACATCCACCAAAGGAAAATGAGCATAGACATTAGAAGATAAAACACTAAGATGCATTCTCTTAGCATTTAGCCTAAAAGTCAGGCCAATGGATGCTTATGTGATAAGATATATTGAAGATATAAAAATGACAGTTTCCATAGTCTTTTAATGCCAGAAACAGTAATTTTATTGGTATTTTGACTGTTATGTAACTTGAAATGAAGCAATTCTTACAGAGTAAACTCAGTATAACACAGTATGGACAAAGAGTAGAACATCTTGGAGACTTGCTTTAAAATGGAAAAATGGCTTGAAAAATTCAGTAAACTTATTGTTAGCATATCCCTGAAATAAATAATGTTTACTTCTATCATCTGTCTATGTCTACAAATGGACCTTTTATAGGTGCTAGAAAAAGTTACTTTTAGATCAAATGTTATAGTGAGATGTTTTCAATTATGAATTAAATAAGTTAAAAAACTTTCAGCAATCTGATGTAATTAATATCATTGTTTTAACTGGAAAATATTACATGAAAGGCACCAAATAACATTTTCTTACAAGTATTCATGTGCAAGTTCTTTGCCTCTAGATTAGAGGCTTCTATAAATTAGGTTCCTTTAAATCTTCCACTGCTTCTTTGACTTGAATTGTTCACAAAGTTATATTTCCACCCAAACCAATGGTAAATTGCCAATTTTTTACTAGATTACTGAAATACAGAACAGACTTCCAAATCACTATAAATTGATGTCTATTACTTGAAACAGTATTGTTATAGAAATTTTTGTCAAATTAATTTTACTTATTAATCTGCTGTTAAAATTTATCTACAAAGATTACAAATCAAGAACTATTTAGAGAAGACTAAGTTTTAATGCCAGAAACTCCAGTGGGAAAAGCTGCTCATAGCACAGGGACCCAAAAGGGCCCAGCCACAGAGGACTGACTCCTGTTGCTAGGGTGACACACCTCTGGGCTAGGGAGGGTCCCATATTCAGTTTGAGTTTACCAAAGACTTGAGTTTTAATGCCGGGAACTCCAGCACAGGAAAAGCTACTCACAGCACAGTGTCCGGAAGTGGTATCACCACTAAACAGCACCAAAGCATACTAGGGAACCAAGGACACTGACTACCCAAGTCTGTAAAGACACCCCATTCAAAAAGGTTATATAACAAACCCTAGATACACCACTAAATAAAGTCACATGCTCAGGGGTGCAGAGAAATATTTAAAACCCATCAATCTAAAAGAGGAGAAAGAATGAAAAAAGAAGACAGACAATACAATAGAAACCACACATGCACTACATCCACTTAGTGAAAAGGAGCTTGTCCCCCAAAATAGCTAACAGAAACAAGATAAATCCACTGAGCAGCAAAAGCACAAAGGCAAAAATAACCACAACTTGGTCAGCTTCACCACGCCATCTAATTCTAGAACAGCAGTGAATCAATATGTAGAGCAAACCTGAAGGGAAAACACAGGAAGGAGGAAGAATATAGATACTCAAGCAAGCCCTAAAAAGAATAACTCACCATCAAAGTATAAACAATTGGAGGAAAGCAACATGGAGGACATGGAAGAAATGATTCATAAGTCAGACAAAGAATTCAGAAACTATTTGTTAAAAGCATTAAAAGAGACAAGGGAAGAAGGGAAAAAAGGGAGAGCAAGAGGTCAGAAACTTTCAATGAGCTAAGAGAAGTAGAAAAATATAAAAAAGAATGCAGCAAAATGCAGTATCATTCATGAACATATGAATGAGATTGAAACCCTAAATAATACGTTGAATGAGATAGTTTCTAAGAGGAACAATAGAATAGCTTAAACATGCAGGGAAAAATCCAGGAAAGTAGATCAGAAGAAATAGTAGAATGAATTAGCACACTAGAGGACACAGAAGAAGAAAGAAGGTAAAAATATGAAGGGAAAAATATGGAAAACAATTTTACAAGCAAATTGCACCCCAAAAACGCAGGGGTAGCCATTCTTACAGTAGACAAAGCAGATTTCAAAATAAAAAAAAAGTGGCAAAAGATAAAGGAGGTCACTACCTAATGGTTCAAGGGTCAACCCATCAAAAAGACATAACAATTATCAACATATACTCACAAAATGAGGGTGAACCAAGATTCATAAGATAGCTACTAAAGGAACTGAAAACAAATATTGGTGAAAATACATATGTAGTAGGAGACTTCAACACCTCACTCTCAACAAAGGACACATCAAAAAAACAAAAGCTACACAAGGACACAAAAGCCTTAAAAGAAGACCTAGACAAAATGGACCTAAAGGTTATCTACAGGACACTGCACCCAAAAGGAAAAGAATGCACTTTCTTATTAAATGCACATGGATCATTCTCTAAAATTAACCACATACCAGGCCACAAGGCAAACTTGAATGAATACACAAAGATTAAAAACATATCAACTTTCTTCTCACATCATAAAGGCATCAAACTAGAAATCAATAATGAAAAGAGAACAAGAAGAGCATGCAACACTTGGAGACTGAACAACATATTACTAAGTGAACAATGGGTAATTGAAGAAATTAAAGAAGAAATTAAAACCTACTTTGAAACAAACAACAAAGAAGACACAGCATCCAAAATGTCTGAGATGCAGCAGAAGCATATCTAAGAGGAAGGTTCATAGTAATACAGGCCTATATTTAAAGCAAGAAAATAACCAAAGAAATAACCTTATCTCCCAAATCGAAAAATTAGAAAAAGAGCAACAAAAAAACCTATAACCAGCAGAAGACAAGAAACAATAATAATAAAAGTAGAAATAAATAACCTAGAAGCCAAAACACTTTCCAGAAGATCAACAAAACCAAAAGCTAGTTCTTTGAAAAAATAAATAAAATGGATAAACCACTTGAAAAGCTCACAATGGAAAGAAGAGACAAAATTCAAATAAACAGGATCACAAATGAGAGAGGAGAAATTACAACAGACATAAGAGAAATTCAAAGGATAATCAGAGACAACAACCTGGATGAGATGGACAGTTTCTTGGAAAAATACAACTACCAAAAACTGAACAAAGAAGAAATAGAGAGCCTCAATAATCCAATCACAAGCAGAGAAATTCAAGCAGTCATAAAAACTCTCCCTAAAAACAAGGGTCCAAGACCAGATGGTTTTACAAATGAATTCTACATTACATTCAAAGAGGAGATAACACCTACACTACTAAAAGTCTTCCAAAAAACTGAGAAAGAAGGAAAGCTCCCAAACACATTCTATGAAGCAAACATCACACTCATACTAGAACCAAATAAGGACAGTACCAAGATAGAAAACTATACACCAATTTCCCTAATGAACATGGATGCAAAAATTTGAAATAAAATCTTGGCAAACTGAATCCAACAATGTATAAAAAGCATTATTCACCATGACCAAGTGGGATTTATCCCAGGGGCACAGAGATGGCTCAACATCTGGAAATCAATTAACATAATACACCACATCAACAAAGAGAAAAATAAAAACCACATGATAATATCAATAGATGCAAAAAAAAAAGTCCAGCATTCATTCATGATAAAAGTCCTTGAAAAATTGGGGATTAAAAGAACATACCTTAACATAATAAAAGAAATCTATGACAAGTCTATGGAAAATATCATCCTAAAGGGGGAAAAACTAAAATCATTCCAATTAAGGTTTGTAACAAGGCAAGGATGCACACCCTCCCCACTACTCTTTAACAGTGTACTGGACGTTTTAGCCAGGACAGCAAGGCAAGAGAAAGACATAAAAGGGATACAAATAGGAAAAGAAGAAGCTATCATTATATGCAGATGACATGATTCTCTAATAGAGAACCAAAAAAAATCCACAGAAAAACTACTTGAAATAATAAACCAGTTCATTAAGGTAGCTGGATACAAAATCAACACAAAGAAGTCGCTAGCTTTCCTATGTGCAAAAAGCCAAGAAAAAGTAGAAGAAATTAAAAAAGCATCCCATATCCCATTTACCATCACACCAAAAACAATTAAATAACTGGTAATAAACCTAACAAAACATGTGAAAGATCTGTAGAAAGAAAACTTTAAAACACTGCTAAAGAAATAGAAGACATAAGGAAATGTAAAGACATTCCCTGCTCATGGATTGGAAGAATTAACATCATATAAATGTCCAACCTTCTAAAAACAATCTACAAATTCAATGCAATCCCTTTAAAAATTCAGATGACATTCTTTAAAGAGATAGAAAAACAATTACCAAAGTTCATATGGAATAACAAAAGACTTCAAAAGTCAAAAAGCCTCCTGGCCAAAAAAAGAGAAACTAGAGGCCTAACTATTTCAGACCTCAAGTTATACTACAAAGTCATAAACCAGCATGGTACTGGTACAACAACAGACAATCAGACCAAGGATATCAAATTGAGTGTTTGGAAATAAAACCACACATATATAGTAAACTAATCTTTGACAAAGGAGGCAAAAACTTACATTGGAAGAAAGATAGCCTCTTCAATAAATTGTGCTGGGATAATTGGACTAAGACCTGCAAAAAAAAAAAAAAATGAACCAAGACAACATCTTCACACCTTGTACAAAAACAAACTCAAAAAGGATAAAAGACTTAAATATCAGACCTGAAACCATAACATACATAGAAAACAACTTGGGAAAATCTCTCTATGAAGTACAATTCAGAAATCCCTTTCTGGAAACATCTACAGATGGCAAAAAATGAAGGGAAACATAAACATCTGGGACTACATCAAACTAAAAAGATTCTGTACAGCAAAAGAGGTGACAAAACAAAACGAAGCCCAACTGAATGGGGAAAAAATTTTGCCCTCCACAGTGATAAGATTTGAATAACAAAGATCCACAAGGAACTCACACAACTAAACAAAAGCAAAACAAGAATCAAGACATGGGGAGAACTAAAAAGACACTTCTCCAAAGAAGATATATAAATAGCCAACAGGCACATGAAAAATTGCACAGTGTCACTAGCAAGAAGGGAAATGCAAGTCAAAACCACAATGAGATACCACCTTACACCAGTAAGAATGGCTCACATCCATAAATCGGGCAACATCAAGTGCTGACGAGGATATGGACAGAAAGGAACACTCTTACGTTGCTTGTGGGAATGTAAACTGGTGCATCCTCTATGGAAAGCTGTATGAAGGGTCCTCAAATTAATGAAAATGGAACTACCATATGACCCAGCAATTGCTTTCTTGTGAATCTACCCAAAAGAGACCTCAGTGTGGGTACAAAGAAACACCTGTGTTTGGATGTTTACTGCAGCACTATTTATAATTGCAAGAACTTGGAAGCAATCTAAATGGCCACAAACAAATGGCTGGATGAAAAAGATGTGGTATATATACTCAATGGAATATTACTCATCAATTAAAAATGACAAATTGGATGATTTTATGATAACAGGTTTCACTATTATATGGAACATGGGAAAGATAAACAAAAAGCCATGAAAAAAGTCAAACAAGCCAAAAACCAAATTAAAGTACACAACTCGGGAGTTTGAGATGGAACAGGGTAGGAATGGTCAGGGAGGATGAGGGGGAACCCCAGAGATCACAAGGATGTGACATTTACATACAAATAAATTATTTAATATTAGAAAAAGAAATATTTAATGTAAATGTATGCTATAGAGTAGCAAAATGTAATTCATGTATTATCACTGACACTGATAATTTTTAAAGCTGAAGCTAAAATTAAGGAAAAAACAGAGTTGAAGAGGACAATATAGAATAATTTATTCAGAGTATCCTTGTACCTATGTGAATGTTGTGAAATTTATAAAATTATACTTTATTTAGTATGTATTATAAATAGCTCATTGACAGAGAAAATTGAATTTTAAGTTTACAATGATATGTTATAATAAATAGGTTTTCATCCATTTTAAGTAGATTCTGTTTCTCTGGTTGAAAATGGGCAGGAATAAATATCAAACCTTTCTATAATATAACTCATGAGCAAAATAACAAATAACACACAAAAGCCAACAAAATTTATAAAATCACATTCAAGATGTCCAAATAAAAAGTTTATCTACATGGCATGTACATTAGATGAACAATCATTTTATGTTTTTCTATTTGAAATATTTCATATGTAGTTGTTCTACATTTTTTTCAACAAAACATATAAAATTATCTTTGATATGCAATTTACATACATTGGAAATTTTATTTTGCCTATTAATAGATCGATAAATTATTAATTTTTCAAAATATTATTTAGGTAATTAGGTGTCCTCCAAGAGAACAATAGAATAGTAAAGAAAATATGAAAATAAGTATCAATACTGAATTTTCCCATATTTTTATTAAAACAGCAAGTTTGAGGTGCATACACATCTGCATAGAATATCTTATGCTTTTTAAAGAATATGTGTACGTAAAATTAACACTATTAATACAATGCATGCTTATATGTATGTCTGAGATTGTGGAGGCTGAAAGGATGATGGCAAGGAGAAAATGATATATATGAGGTCAACACATATCTATACTTTTATTTTTGCAATTAACACATAAGAGTTTATTTTAATATCTTTAAAACATAAACTGAGCATGAAATAATTTTAATTAGCATTTGCAACTAGGATTCATGGCAAGAGTCCCTGTTTCATCAGAATGGTATAATAAACATCATTACAATGTCTATATATTATCTGCAACTATATCTGCTATTACTGATAAAAAAGAAAAACAGAATTGCAGGGAATGTGTAACTCAAAATTGGAGTCTGAAACAGGTGCAGACAAGGCTAATTTGTTGTAAAAAATATGGGAACAGATTTCAACACTGAACTTTCAGTTTGTTTTCAGTTACAGTATCCAGTTGAGAGATGAGATGGAAATAGTAATGTTGAGATATATTGAGTATAATCATTTATAAACTAATTCAATGATTTATACCCAGAAGAATATGGGTTTAAATGTTGATTAAGCATAGGGTATTATGAGTAGTTTATATACAATTTATATTATACTTGAATGTGTACAGAACTGGAATTTCCTCTGCTGAATGAAATGGAAAAGCAATACAAAAGGAAGTAGAATCACTAGAAATAAGATTATAATTCACCTCAGAAAGCTGGTATGGAAGAAGTCATGTATTTCTTGCAGGATCATTTACCAGGAACTTTATTAAATCATGATTGTTTGTCTTCATGTTATTTCAATAGCAGTAATAAATAGTAATGGTGGTACATGATGTTACAAGGTTCAATGTTAAGCTAAAGGATTGAATAAAGCATATTTCAGTGTTGAGCAAAAAGGATTGACCAAACCATATATATAAATATATCTATATATTAGAAATACGAAAACATGGAACAAGTAATAATCCAAAATGGTATGCTTAAGTAAAGAGGTCTAAAACCTGACATAAAGAAGTATCAAAGCTCCTGGGTAGTAAGAAAAGTTAAAGTAGGGAGGTTCTATTGGTGATAATAGGTGACTGAGAGGCAAGGTAGGATTTAAGCAACAGTCCAGAGACATAAAAGCAGATGACATTTTGTGGGGATGATGGCAATATTTTATCTAGTTAGGAAGTTGTGAGGATGAAGAGAAAAGATAATCAAGGACACAAAGAAAACGCATAAAAGATTCCCAAGTACATAGTAAAAAAATGTTTACTCCATATTTGCAGATAATTAATGAAGGTCTATAAACAAAGAGGTAAAACATAGTCTTATATTTTCATGGCACAGAAACCCATGTGGGAAGTCTTTATTTTCCACCAACATGCTCATTTAATTGTGCTTCAAAATTGTGGCCAGAATATAGTGTTCATTTTATAAACTAGCTTAACTTTCTAGGAAGGAGAACTAAGAGTCACACCCAACTAATTTAATTAATGTCAACTGGCACAGCAGATTTAAGTATCTTCTAATAATAGATTTCCAATAAGAGTTAGTAAGACTTCTAAAAAGATATACCTTGTCTGCCAAACTATTTTTACTAAATTCAAAAGTTATAATACACAGAATAGAGTTTGGAATAAAATAAAACAACCATCTCTGGCTTGAGTCAGAGAGATCTGATAAGTGAGGAAAGTGTAGTGAGGTAAGAAAAATAAGAAGAATTTGACTTTAAAAGGAGCTCTAGGCAAAGTGTACAGTTTATAATAAAGAAAAATATAAGACTATGATGGTCTCAAATGATAAACACAAGGTTATTTAATAACACTGACATATAAAAGCATATTTTTATAAATAAAGTTCAAATGAAGGTAGTTCAAATGAAGGTATCATGATCCTTTTCTGAATTTACATGGAACAGAAACAAGAAATGGGTCACAGAAGAAGAAGCAAGGTGAGGTAAATATAAATGAAGAATTTAAGATTGTCAAGGGCTCTATAAGATATAACTGGAAAGTAGAATGATCCCTGCTGATGTAGCACAAAGCAAAATTTATTTCACTATCAAAGGAGAGGCCAACACTCTTGTACTTGGGTTTTCATAAAGAAGATAAGTAAGTACCCAGGTTAATACCGAATGACCCCAGGGCACCAAGTATCATTAGCAAATAGGATCTCTGAATAACACATAAGAACTCAGGCTTCTTTACAAACTCCCTTCCCTCAGAACAAGAAAACTCCATAAAAAAGTATCAGCCCTGAGCCCTTTATTTTCACCACAAATACTCCCAAATTTTACCTGCAAATTTTCAACAAGTACAAATTATAAGTTCTACATTATTGGTGCCAATAACACTAAAAAAAAAGTCCCATTGGTTTGGAATAACCCATTTTAATATTTGTTGGTCAAATTACACAAACACACACATATGCAGTTAATGGAAAAATTAACAAAGCACCTCAAATTACTGAAAATGAAAAATAAGTACTATGCCATCAAATTAGACTTTTCATTCAAATATTTTTCTACTAATAGACCAGAGCAAAAAGTTAATTGAAAAGTCAATAAGAATATTTTATATTGTCAGTGACCTGAGTTTAGTAGAATTAATTAGGTATAATTTTATTGCATATAATGTATGAAGATTAATTTTAAATTTCACTATAATGCATAGTCAGGTGTAAACAGATGCATTTTGAATGACTTTTATATGATACAGACTTAACCATGAAATAATAACTTAGATATTCTTGGAAATAATATTAAGGAAACTTATGAAAAGTAAAAATCTAATTTTGCAAAGGAACAGATTCTTTAAACAGATTTTCCATAACTGGTATGTCAAAAATTTGGCCATAGATTCTTTATGTATTTGTGCATTCTGAATACAGTTCAATTGGGGAAAGATAACTATTCAAGGAGGAAATTTTTCTCTAACAGGAAAAGGTATACTATGGGAGCCCATCTCAGAGATGAGAAACTTGTAATTTGAACCTTTTACAAGTTAAGCTCTTTGCCCCCCGCAGAAGGAACAAACTGGGAGCTGACTTGAAAAATCAGGGGACCCTAGGGGCGTAGCTCCCCAGACCCCAGGTGTAGGAGTGCTGAAGTCATGAACTGCATCATTATTAAGAAAGATTTGGGAGCCCAGTCGTCAGATTCTTTATTTTAATTGTAAAACACAGATTCTCTGTGAAAGGAATCATTGGAATGTTAGTAATGAGCTCAAGGCAAGGAGAACTTGATAAACTAGAGAAGCTTTACAGCCAAGAAATAATCTTGGGTGACCTGTACCCAACTTAGTTATCATGATTCCCTAAAAATGATTGCTTAGGAATGTTTAGTAGTATCTAATGATAATCTATTTTCTGTTAAGATATTGATTTCTGTCTTCCACTGAGATATTGCCCTCACGTGCTCATGAAATGCTGATTTCTGTCTACCACTGAGATAATGCCCTCACGTACTCATGAAATACCTCTCCTCATGGAATGTTGAAGTAATTCATCTAAACAATATAAATGCTGCCTGAAAATCTAAAATAAACCAGCAGATTCTACTGCTCACTGAGTGCGTGTCTCTGTACACAAATCGCCGGCCCTGTGTTTTTCCTGCCCATCTGAAGCCTGGTTCCCCGCGGCCTCTTCCTTGCTCGGCTGGTCCGCGGCAGTATAAAATTGTGCTGAATTCTCTGATATGATCCTCTTTTTAACCAAATTTTAGCACCACTGTATTATTCAAGATAAATCAGATCAATAAATATCTCACTGAAAAAGGAGCATCCACAAAGAAAAATATGTTGTTTTGACAAAAAATGAATTAATGAAGTAAATGAAAGTTAGTGATCTCATTTAGAAATCTGAACTCTAAATCATAAACAGCAAAATACACTTGTTAAAGAAAAGCAAAATATTTTTAAGCAAAATAAAGAATCTCTGCCCTGAGAAAGATGACAAATACTGTAACATGATTCTTCAACTGCTTTCACTACAATGACAGGATTATTAGAACATAAATATAATCTCTAGATTTCAATAAAAAAAAAACAAGAATAACCAAATATGGAGTAGAATATAACACTGCATTTGATGCAAGGGTACAATTATGCTTATGAACTGGAACACTATTCTGCATTGGTTGATAGGAGGATTTAGTGTGGTGATGTAACTGGGAGCACTTTAAGCTCAAAGTGGAAAAACATTAAGAGAAAATTATTACTAGCATCGTTCTAGGAAGAAAATATTTGTACCCTGATTCAGTGGACTAGACTAACATAATTGTAGACTGGACTATTCACACAATGACAATAACATTCTGATGCATATTTTTTTCACAGCAAAATAAGAAGTGTCTGCAGAAAGCTATCAGTTATGAAGAATCTCACAAACTTTAACATTTTATAGACAAAAGAATATGAAAAAATTATAAACAACACAATTTACTGTGAATGATATTGGGCATAAAGCTATCACATCTGAAACCTGTTTCTTTATCTGAACTGTTTACAGAACACAGATGATCATATATATAAAACACTAAGTTGCTTAGCTGAAATATATCCATATGTTTTGTATACATATATTTATAATATATATGTATTTATATATATGCATATATGTATAAAGATAGACATATATATATACATACCTAAAATAGTTATCTATAGCTAAATAGATATATCTACATAGAACACTAAGATATATAGCTGAAATGTAATAATTCCTCAATATGCTAATAGGAAACTACCAGAGGAAAATCAAGGCTATATACATATATAGATAACATAATTGCATATATAATAGATTATATCTTTATGTCTATATAGAGATAGACTGTATCTATCTCTATATTTATATATAATAGCATTAATGTAAACTTTAAAGAGAGAATTAAAAAAGCTTTTTTTAGAAATACAAGAACAAGTCAAATCAGGCATATAAACAAACAAGGTAAATACTTTTCATTCAAAAGTATCTGATATATTCAGAAAATCAAATAATATGCTCTGATTTTAAATATATGATATAAGGTAGTAAAGTTTAAGAATTTTTCTGTAATAGTCTGCATTATATTATTTATCAGAGTATTATACTGTGCTCTATTTTTTTAAGGACTCAAAATCAACAGTATAGATATAAAATAGTATCTTAAGAAATAGTTAAAGTAGCTTGTATTATTTCATATATAAAGTGGACAAGACAATAGATATCCGTCTTTATTAGGATTTCAGTTCAAAGAGAGGGTTTTTCAGATCCATTGTCTTTTTTCAGTTATCTATATTACTGTCTTATACTAAAGTAAACATATATATGCTGTATAAAAGTGATAAGACAATAGTATTAAAAATAGTGAATATCTCAAACATTCAAACAGTACATTTAGTGTATCTCAAAGTATAAACCCAGATTCATACAAATTAGAATCAATTGGAATTTTTTAAAAAATCTTTTACTTAAGGATTTTATTCTTGATGGTTTCCCTAGACTCAAAATTTAGACTCCGTATCTGAAAGTCTTAAGGTATAATTACCACAGAGTGATATGTACGTTAACTGAAATAGGAGAACTGTTACAGGGTGATGAAGCTGGTTTTAAATCTGTTATTAGCACAACAGATACTGCTTGTCTTGAAACTAATATGAAAGGGGGCACTGTGAGTGGAATCTGACAGGGGATGATAAGAAGATCTGCATGAAGAGTTGGAAGGGCAGCCATTTTGGCCTTAGGCCACACAGGAGTGGGTTACTGTGGTCCAAGAGGAGAAGAAGAGAAGTTGTGGGCCTCTGGCCCACAGGTTTGGGTAGGAGTCCAGAAAACTGGCATCCTGGGATCTGGCTCATCTGGGGAAGTGGAAAAGTTACTTTGAAATCGCTCTACTTGGAAACTGGAGCCTGGACTCTAATAAGAAAATAGCATGCTGCATGCTGGGAAAACTGATCTGCATTTCCTGGAAATATTTGGAACCTGGAGAAGACTTGGGAAATGTTTATCTCTGACAAGAAAACGACTTGCTGGAAATATGAACTTTGTGTCAAATACATTCTTCATGTCTGAAGTGGCAGACACTTTGTTAGATTTGAAATTTCCACTGTAGGACTGGAACATCAGGGAGCTTCCATCTTTGTACATTTTGGACTTAGAAGGCTTGGAAAACATGGAGTTTTATTTAGAACTCAGGTTAAGACTGGACTTAGAGTAAGATAAACAAGGGCTTCTTGTGTCTTCAGTCATTCTTTCCTCCTTTGTAAATTAATCCTATTTTGTTTGCCTCTAACCGACTTGTTTTGTAACTGCAGCACAGAGCGAATGAACCTGAGGGTAGCTGAATTTAAAGGGCACCTTTTCCCTTTGTAAATTGACTTTTGTGGTTCTTGCCTTTTTGCACCCATTTCAGAATCACTAACTTAGGGATGATGTTTGGTTCTGTTTATATTGACTCTCAAGGTCATAATGGTGAATACCTTCATTAATATTATCCTGAAAAGAGGAAGAACCTGGTCAATTTTGGTGAAGAATCTGTGACCCAGGAATAATAATTGCCTTTTACTCACATTTTAATGGCCACAACTCAGTTAAATGGCCATGCTTGTTGTAAGGGTCTCCTAGAAATGCAGTCTTAGATTTGAAAAATCACCAATGCTCTTCTTCCTATTACTAAATACATGGACACACAGCAATTTATGATTTGTTCTCACTGTTTGTCAAAATATTGATAATATCTCTGAAGTTTTATATCCTCCCTGACTGATTTAACATCTTTGGCAGTGGGATATGGAATAATCATCTTAAATACTGTTCTCATGATAGTCTTTAGATATTCTGAAATTTGAGAATGACTTCTACCTAATCTAATACTTCTCTAGTGTGCTCTCTTGCTTTCACTCTTTCCTTTTGTTCTCCCTCTTTCTACTCTCACCTTCTTTGTTTCTCTCCAGGTATTTTAATTTTTTCCTTTGGTTCTTCAAGAGAAAGTGGCCATTTATAAATTATTTTGAAGATAAAGGATTGTTACAGTATCTATTCTTAAAATGGCAACCTGTCTGCATGTGGACATTCTTAAATCCCAGGTAAATGAAGAAGTGTTCACCAGCTGTTCCTGGGGACTTTAATTTTAGTTTAAGACACTGCTCTTGGCCGGGCATGGTGGCGCATGACTGTAGGTGGCAGCCTAGGAAGCCATGGCTGGGGCCAGGGATTGTGGTTTGAGTCCTGCCAGGGGCATGTAGTGAGACCTAGTCCCCCAAAAATAGCTGGGCGCCTGAAACGCCAGCTACCTGGGAAGCTGAGGCTGGGGATTGCTTGAGTCTGTGGTACCCCAGGCAATGTGAGCCTGTGATTCCACAGGCAAAAATAGCAAGGCCTAGTCTAAAAAAAAAAAAAAAAAAAAAAAAAAAAAAAAAAAAAAAAAAAAAAAAAAAAAAAAAAAAAAAAAAAAAAAAAAAAAAAAAAAAAAAATTACAGATCCTGCTCTTTATTAAAAGATGAATAGATTCTGTATGGCTTTGTTTCTTTCTATTGAGAAAATGACATTTAAATTTCTACATTAGCTATTTTTTCTAATAAAGAGTTCTTCTAAAACAAATGGTATTGCTTTTCATGGAGGGATGATTAAATAACTCTTTCTTTCTAAAATATGACACTTATAGATGATTATTTACTGGTACATCCAACATACATTTGGTGAGCAGCTGCTACTTACTCACAGTACCTGCATAGTAATCTAGTAATTTTAATTATCTCTGGTCAAGACTAGCATCTTCAAAAAATGCCAGAACAAATATATAACAGAAATTGTTAATCTGCTGTTATCTCCGAGTCAACATAACTGTTTTAGAAACAGAAATCTCCAAGTTCAGTAGTATCTTTTTTTTACTCATAATATGAAATCCCCATAAATGTCCTCACTCACGATACAATAGGATAAAATAACAAGGACAGCATTTGTACCCTTAGCCGTTTTAATGTTTTCTCAATAATCAATGAACATTCTAATACATGTTCAGGTGATAAAATTCAGGAGCTTTCTGTGAAAGCAGTAATGTAGCTGGTCTAAATTAAAACAGTAACTATGCTTCAAGTACCTGGCAGAGAAAATTTTTAAGTACAGACTAAAATCTATATTCAGACTTAGCACTTTGGTTCAAACAATATTAGTTGTGTAATAAAAGATTATTGTATGAACAAATTACTTTATAAAAATAAATTATTGTATAACAAAGACAATTGTATATTTTCTAAATTTCCTCTACAAACACAATCACCCAGTCCTTATTCATTATAAATGACATATAGTTCATATAAATCACCTTATGTCTGCTGTCATTATTCAAAAAATATCTATAGTACTTTTTTAAATATAAAAATATTCATTAATTCAACTTTAAACATCATTAGAAAAATGAAGGCAAATGACCTATTTTAACAGTGATAGAAAGAGTTATGATATGTCCATATGCCCTTTGTTGAATGGTGATGAAAGTCTCTAAACAAATAGTGTCAGTTTGCTTCTATTAATCTATCTCACTAAATACCTTCATGCTTAAATTAATTTTCAATTAAAATAATATTCACTGGTCTTTAAATTCATGTAATTATTATTAGAATACTATAAGTATTAATAAATAAAAGGATAACAAAAGAAGCAAATTTTCTTATCTCCATAAAAAGAAATGAGAATCAAGTTTTAATCAAGGGTGTCTACCACATTTGATAAAAATTAATTAGCATGTTTCTCCTTGGTATGTTTCATGTATAAGAGCTGTTTTTACTGAACGTATGCTATTACGTTAGTCAGCCACATTTTGTAAATTTGACTGCATAATATTTAGACTTTGAAATGGCAAAATCAAAATTACCATTAAACTAAGAAAATGAGAAAAAAACAATTTGTCTGAAATATCAGTAAAAAAATGGTAATCCAATGCTTTTGAAGAAAGGATAATACTATAACATTTCAGGAAAAAATACAAATGAACTGATACAGACTAAAATATTCAATGTCACTCAATGTTAAGTGAAAAATTTAGATGTTTATGTAATATATTGCAAACATTAATACATCCTATTAGTTTGACTAGCATATTAAAACGTGAGGCTGTCTCATAAATTATCAGTAGCAGCAAAATTTTGTATAGTAATTTTGAAACAACTGTCAACACCTATCAAAAGTTTAAGCCTATGTTAATTTTTTTAATTTGTTAAATGTACTCTAATACATACTTTTCCATTTAAGCAAAGTGTTCACTAGATCTTATTTTCCTTTTCCTGTTTATTTTCTTCCTTTTCCTCTTATTTTCTTTTCCTTATTGTTTTATAGTACATTATCAAGTAGCTCTCTCAAAATAGGTAAGTGGGGAAAACTTTTCCAATGACTAGCTTGTCTGAATAGTATTTGTTTTGTCATTCTAATGGGAGAAGTAGTATCATTAAGTTACACTCAAGAGTGAAATTGTTATCGGGGGGATAGGGACACCCCCGTTTAAATTCCTCCTTCCTATGGGTTCTCCCGCCTGCGCGCAGCAGCTGCTCAAATATCAACCTTAACAACCAGGATAGACAAGAGATTTATTTACAGATACGGAAAAAAAAAAAACCAAACCGAAAGAGTCCACACCCTCACAAATGTTCCAAACAGAATAGAGCCCCACTTTTGCTCCTCAAGGAGCTTCGTGGGGTTTACCTCAGTCTTAGGGCACTTCTGGTTGGAAGTGCCAGGACCTTGACTCCCAATCCTGTTGCTCCAGTTGGTACCAGATGAATCCAACCAACACAGGCGGGGTTCAGATGGTCTCCCAAAGGCAGGCCTGTCCGAGTGTCACCGTGGCTCCGCACTTCACCCGGGTCACCTCTCCTCCGCCTTCACACAGGTCTTGCTCCTCAGGAACCAAGTGCTGGGGAGGTGAGGAAGCTCCAGAGGACCCAGCCGGGTCCTTCTTCAGAGGCCCCAAACCTCCGTGCCTGATCCCAATCTCCAGGCTCTCGCTCTCACTCCACTCTCCACGCTCCTCTCCAAAATTGTCTCCATACACTCCACCTCCCCTCTTTTTTT